>JAJMKE010000005.1:0-106690 GCA_030569195.1 Hyphopichia khmerensis | reverse complement strand
GAATAAGAGAACGCTACGGGCTAGCGGGAAGAATGTTCTTCCAAATACATATATTCCGGTACTTTCTAAGAAAGTGTTGAGTAACTTCATATCGCGTCTCCCAAAAGCATCATTAATAGAATTGATTAATCTTTGGCCAAAGCTAGCTAATACACAACCTCATTTGGATAAGAAAAATAGCCGACATAATCAGAGCGACTATAATGTACTTGTTTCGAAAGCATCTCAGCAAATGAAGGCATCTCAAAGCAGATGGCCCAAAAGACGAGTTATTGATGAAATTTTATTTGAATTCTGGAATAAAGGATTGAATTTACTTCAGATGTCCCAAGTTGATTGTCAATTGATCGTGGACAGACCAAATGCTTTTTATTGGATTCTGTCGACAGTGAAAGATGGCAATGATAAGGAAGTATCCATTCTGCTTAATCCTAAAAACTTTCTCCATAGCTTAACTAGAGATTTGAGTTCTTTATTTATCAATAATATTTATGTTTGTCGTCATCCTACGTTCCCATTGATTATAATTAGAATTCAGGTTTTTGATCTTCAACCTACCATTGCATTACAAAGTTCTACTAAACCCCATATTTCTTCACATAGGCCTTACTTCCTTGCAATCCCTTTAAATTCGCCTCATATTATTCATACTCCTGGTGACGATATGATAACCAACATAGTATTACAAACCGTCGAGAGAAGCTTACCCCAAAACCCAATGAACATATTGCGTTTGGTAACTAATGAGAAACAGAAGCCAATAAGGTCTTTGGAATCCATGCATATCTTAAAGGGAAGCTCGAGGTTTGGAAATAGTTTAGGTATATGGACAGCTTATGCTGATGGAGTAGCAGATATATTACCTTTAGCAAGA
Organism: Hyphopichia khmerensis; assembly: GCA_030569195.1. Classification (NCBI taxonomy): domain Eukaryota; kingdom Fungi; phylum Ascomycota; class Pichiomycetes; order Serinales; family Debaryomycetaceae; genus Hyphopichia; species Hyphopichia khmerensis. Next base: position 105,816 of record JAJMKE010000005.1, on the reverse strand, counting down.
ATCGAAGATCATGCAACTCTAAAAGAAATTGATGAAGAAAGGAAGGCTGAAAATGAGACTGCAGAAGAAACTAAAATGAAACAATTAAAAGAGCTCGCAAATTTACGATTTAAAGGCTCGAAGACTGGTAAGATGAAATCTTCAAAATTGTATGATGACAACAAGATTTCTAAACAAAGGAGAAGCAAACGTATCATGAATTTAACAAATGAACTCAATGATGAACTCTCGGATGAAGAATATACTGAAAAGAGCGAATTTGCCTCGATCGCACCAATTCAATACGCTGAATTCTTAATTAAAAATTCTTTTCCTGGGAGGGAACAAAATAAAGTCCCTAATAATGATTCGTCACAAGATGAGGATGATGACGAAACTCATTCTTCCATTAAATTGAAGCTTACTGGTACAGATGTGTTTGCTGGTCTTCACGAACTATCAGTGTTTACAACTAATGAAGAGGAAAAAATATTAGATCCAACTACAATTGCCTCATGGCTCACAGGGGAAGATGGCCGAAGTTTTGGTGTTGTCAAAGATGGCAATTTTAACCCCATTGAATAGTATATAAATGCATTAATTAATGATATTACGTAATATTTTAATCTTTTTCAGTATACTAGTAGCCTAATCTAGTCAAGAATTTCTTGACTTTATCTCTTGAAATCTTATCATTTAGTGCTTCAGCTCGATTCAAGACCCTCTGGAGTAATTCAACATCTTTGTTTTTGAATGCTTCATTTGCTCCCAGTGCAATGTCTCCATTTTGTAAATATAATTCAGTTTTCTCTTCATAAGCAAGGTCATTACTATTCTCTATGTATATAGATATTTGATCCTGTGGAGCTTTATAAAACATGCACGTCTTAATAATTGGTCCAAACCCGATTGGAGACTTAAGATTATTGGTCGATTGGCTATTTTCAGTGATAAATTTGTAGAGCTTCATGAAATCACCCGCTTGAGCATAAGTTTGTAAGATTAAGTGCCAGAATTTTTGCTGTGAAACCTTCATTTCTCTAACTATCTTGGTTGCTTGTTTCACTTGATTCATTTTGATTAATTTACTTAATATATCTAGCAATGATTTCTCATTATAAAAAGACTTTTGATACGTCTCCGTAAGCCTTTTCTTCAATTCAAGAATTTGTAATTCTATTTGGAAGAACTTTGCAGAGCTTTTAGATGCTGATCTTCCGACGAATTTAGATAATTTTGCTTTGTACTCTTCATAGTATGCTTCATTCTGGGAATTATCAACGATATCATTAGAGCTTGGCTTATCTGTAATTCTGATGAAATCTTTCAATTTGATGCAATCAAATTGACCCTTTTTATCCTCTTCTAGAAGGTATCTCTCAAGAATTTTAGGGGTTGATTTACCAATGCTGTTAATCCAAAAGTTGCCTATCAAATCGCCTGAGACAAATAAGTTTTCATTATGAATAAGCTTAAGTATTTTTGGGTCGTTACATTCCTTCAAGGAAGTGTCACTTATTAAACCTTTTTGTTCGTTTTGATTCAAGACTTTAAAGAATTGTGAAGTAGATAGCTCTTTTTGTAAGTACAACAAGATCAAACGACATAAATCATAATTCCCAGACTGAAAAGATTTCACTAGTGCTAATTCAACCTCTTCAAATTGGAGTAAGTATGCAATTCTTTTATCAATCGATGGTTCTAAATTGATTAGCAATTTGCATAAATCAATCCTTCCTTCTTCGAAAGCAGTGTCTGAAATATCTTTAATGGAAATATAGTTTTTAGTTGATTTATTCAACGATCCATCCAATAACTTGTTAACAATAATCTTGAAAAGTTCAATATCAGACATATTTAGCTCCTTCTTGATTTTGTTTGAGCACCAATGAATGTATACAGAGTCCGTAACATTCTGCAAGCCGAGCATGTCAATAATTTTGAGAGAAAGAAGGTATTGATCTCTCTTTAATAGCATTTCAATAACTTTCTCCCACCCAACTGCTAACAATTCATTATAAGTGAAGAACAATCCAATGTCACTTGACCTAAGCTGATTTAAAACTTTGAGGTAATTTAAAACTTCAATGTAGTCTTCTGCGTTGTAAAAATCATCATAGTATATTTTCCCAAAAGAAACAGCTTTTAGTATCTTCTTTTGCCAGTACGGAGTGAATTCATCGAGAGAAGCTTCTAGGCACTCCTTCATAGCCAGTAATAATGCATTATCAGATTTCAATAAAGAGATACTCGTATCAGCTTTAGATGAATGCTGAGCTACCTTATCCACACAGTCAAGTAAGATGCTGCATGGATGAGAAGAGCCAATTTGATACAAATTGACACAAGCGTCTGGAACTCTACTAAGAAATTCAACTCTGTTGGTAGTAATCGCTTTAAGACCATCCACCTCGGTCTTTATTATTGGGATAGTAAAGGATAAATCATCATTATCTTTTAACATTAAGTCCAAATTCACGTCTTCTTCTTCGATAATATCATAAAAGAAGGATATTGATCTTTGACCTGGGCCGACTAATTTAATCTCATCCCTTAACGAAAGTACAATTGCATCATTTCCACACCATTCTACCTGATATGGTGAGCTTGAATCATTTGAAGTGTCATACTCTAATAACACTTGACTAAAGGAATTATTAATGACAAAGATTTTACATAACTCGGAATTGTACAAAGAAATCAAGGAGCCATTTGGCGAAACTGAAATTTGATTGAATGAGCCATCTGTGAGACCATGATCTATTAATTCATAAGTTATGGTGCCCAAATCAATCTTGAGTGAAATTACAGTGCGTTCATAACTTAAAAGTATTGTCAAGATATCATTTTCATAAGATAGTGGACACATATAGTGGATTTGATCAGCATCAAGATCAGAAAACGGGACCTCGTAGTTATTGAAGGATTCTAAATCAGTTACAATATAGCGATCCTTTAATTTTAAAATCAAAAATCTTTTCCAGACCGCAGCTTCTAAAACATGAAATATTTCCTCGGTTTCATTATTTTCCAAATTCGTTATAAGTGCCAGCTTATAGTTTGGACTACTATCTTTCTGAGGGGTGGATCCGTCTGAGCTAACGAGTTGTAATGTAATTAGATCTTGGGTATAATAATGTTCTGTGAAATTACCTTTAAAATCAGAATAATAGCGAAATTTGTTGTTATTCATAATAACACAGAGACTTTCATCTTTAAACATGATATCCACGATATGATCGCTTGGATTGCTATTATACACAACCGACCAAAGCTTTGTCCCGCTAATGGAATATACATCAATTAAGTTTGGATGTGGAACGAATTTAGATGTTAACGCAATCAAAGTAGTATCTGGAGATATGGTAACTTTATAATTGGAGTGAAGATTATCAATTGACCAATTCAAACTATCATAGCAAGTTCTATGACAGTAATAGACATCCTGGAGCTTTTGCCAGCTCAGGCTCGGGTTCGCCAGCATGATTACTTATCTTCTTCTTAATTGTTATCGTTGATCTCGCTATCGATCAAATAAAGTGACTACTTTTTTTAGGACGCTCGCTAGTGTTTTTCAGTTTTTTTTTTTTTCTTTTTTTTTGTTCTTAGTAGTAACACTTCTCTTTGCTTTTAACAGTTGATTGAAAGCTTCTCTTCAAAGATTGTGTACAGCCCATATATATATAACTCAGCCAATTCAACATGTCTGGAACAGAAGAAACATCCTACGTTACTTTGGTATCAGCGGATAATCATAAGTTCATCGTACTTAAAGAGGTGGCGCTGATTTCTTCAGTATTGAGAAGTACACAGGGTTTTGGAGAAGGAAGGACTGGTAAAATCTCATTGGATATGGATGGTGATATTCTTGAATGTGTTGTAGAATACCTTTACTATCATTATAAATATAAAGATCTAGCCGAATCTGGAAATGTGCCAGAATTCAATATACCTACACATCTTGCTTTGGAACTTTTGGTAAAAGCAGATTTCCTTGACATCTAGACCATGATTGCTTATTTACCTTCCTGTGTGCTTTAATGACATTAAACAGATTCATTCGTGGTACTGGAGTGTTATAAATGGTGAATCATTCACGAAAACACCCCTCCAATCTTGCAGTCATTATTAGACTCCTCATCTATATTTTACGACGTAACGAAACGTGTATAATTAATATCAAATAAAATAAATAATCAGCCATGATATTTATCAAGAAACTATTCTTTATGTAGGGTTTATATGTACGGTTACATTGCTCTTACGATCGAAATCTGAAACCCTGCTTGGTTTTAAAACTAAAGAAACTGTCTTGAGAAAGTTGCATACGTATTTCCTTTTACAACATATATACCATACGAAATTGCTTCTCTCTTCTCCATTATGATAAATCAAAAGTAAATAGATTGATATTGAATTAGACTTTGTATAGTGTTCAGTATAATAGTGACTTTGTCTTTGACAGCTTCAAAAGATTTCCTGCGTACAGTGTGGGAAAACCGATAAGGACTCCAGAGGTCAGAATAAAATAGATTAATTCCTTCATCCCTTTTTCTACTTGAACCTTCTTGAAACGGGATATTAATCGTTTTTAAGTATTCTAATATGAGTACAGCTCTTTTGGATAATCTAGCGAAAGAGGTGGCGGCATTCGATACGGCAGGAACCACAACGTTTGCTGATCTTACTAGCGAATCGCAGGACTTTCTTGATGAATTAAAACTGATTGAATCTTCTTTGGAACAACAAGTCAAAGAAGAAGAAGAAAACCAACAAGCTACTTCAAACTCGTTTGATATAAAGGCTTTGGAAAAATCCGCTGATACGTGGTACAAAAAATCCATAACGAGTCTTAAAGGTTATAATTCTCAAATAAATAAGTTTCTGAAGAATATTCTTAATAATAATAAATATAATGTTGATTTGGATGAATCATATCCTTATGCATTGAATTTGCATAATTTCCCAATGAAGGATCCCAAGAAGAATTCAACCACTGGTCAAGTGGTTGAAGGCACTCTTGAGTATATTAAGGGAGAAAATCAAATTGAATTGTCAAAAGCAATCATATTACATTTACTTAAAATTGGTCAATGTGATATTGTTAAGGAATTGGTCAAAGAAATGTTTCCTAATGACGAAGTCGTAATTGAAGATGAACTTCTATCCAAATTCAAATTATTGAATGAAATAGTTGATGATATTACAATCAAGCATGATTTAACACGGGTGTTAGATTGGTTTAAAGAAAAATATAATAAAAATATTGATTTATCATCAGGAATAAGTCAACTTACAAATGTAAGTCCCCTGTCAAATTATGATGAAATAGAGTTCAAATTTCATATCTTGCAATTTGTTCTCCTTCTAAATGGCGATAAGAATGGATCAACAAGTCTAGATTCAGCTGCTGAGGCGTATATGTATTCTAAAGAGTATTTCCCCAGATTTTCTAAAGAATATATTCATGAACTTTCTCCACTTATGACTCTTTTACTATTTAAAACTGATAGAGAAAGTGATGATGATTTTGCTAAAAAGCATGTTTTCAGTCTTTTAACTGATTTAGCTAATAAGATGAAACAAACTTATGATCTCTATAAAGAGAAAAAGAAAGATCGTGGCAGTGAATCCCAATTCATGAGTGAATTATTATCAAATTTCCAAAGCATTCATGAACAGCAACATTTATTTGTTAACTTATCTAATGAATTCATTTCTGAATACTGTAAAGATATGAAATTATCCAATGATTCCTCATTATTCCAAGCTGTTTTGGCCGGTTTCATTAACTTGCCCAACTTTCAAAAGTACAGCCTGCTTCAAAAAAGATTGGGTAAAAATTCTAGAGCTTCAATATCGTTTGATCCAATTAGCAGGCCAGAAACGAATAATCCTAGTCCAACAACTTCAAATGCTTCTGCTCACGGAGCAACTAATGATATTAGCAATAAGAGAATCAACGTCGAAGCCCCTTATAACTTTGATTTGCCATTTCTGCTTCCTGATTCTAATAGATTTTTATTCAAGTATCATCCAATATTCATTTGCCCGGTATCAAAAGAACAACTTATACCATTAACTACAAACAGCTCCTCAAGTGCAGAAGCAGAACACAGAAGAAAGAAGAAGAAGAAGGGTGTTTCAGAGTCAGATCCTTTGAACTTCGTATATAATCCTGTTGTTGTTTTAGAACACTGTCAGCATTTGGCATTGAGAGATAGTATTTGGCAATTATCTAAAAGAGGTGCAGATAACTTTAAATGCCATTATTGTTACAAAAAGCACCAGTTTTCTGATATCAGTGATGGTTACTTTATCGATCTCTGAGACATTCCCTATTAATGACTTATGTATACACAATATCACACTAACTATGCAGTAAATATTGTAGTCTTTTGTAGAAGATCCTATTGAGAGTTCGGTTTAGGATAGCAGCAAAAAAAGAAAAGAAAAAAAAAAACGGCCTTAAAAAGAAAGCAAAAGAAAAAAAAAAAAAAATTTTCCTTTAGTCTTAAGAAGATTGAAAAATTAATCTTAAATCGTAGCTCCACAATTCTAAACCAAGATAATAATGACGAAGCTAAGTACTAAAGATAAAAATGCAACTAATATTGAAACGATAACTTCACAACAGTCTTTGTTGGGGGATCCATGGGTTCCGATTTACAAAACATCAGTTGATTTTGAGGCTCATCATTTCGAAACTGCTATGTCAAATTTAATCAGACAACCAAATATAAATTCTACAGTCATTATGAGAGCTGACATTTTGAAAGAAAACGTGTATGATTCTAAGAAAGGAAACTTCACTTTCATAAGCAAACAAATTGATAAAATTCCTGAGTTTCCTACTTCTGATAAGCCAGAGGATATTGTTCTACATAGATATCTAGATGATGTTGACTTGAAAAGCTGTCCCTTGAATCAGAGTAAAATAAACTTAGAGGTGAAGAATGAAATAATAAGAAGAATAGTACCTAGAAATCCTTTCAAAGATCATTTAATCAATCAAACTTGTTTAGTATTTACGAGTCCTCCAAATACTCCTAAGGAAGATGAATCAGTTTTGGTGGTTTACATACCTCATATCAAAACCAGTGAAGAAATTCCATTTTACTTACCACCAGTCTATGGTGTAGGTATTTTATTTAGTCAATCTAGTCTTTCGATTCATTATTTACCATTTGATTATAATCACTCAGATTCAAATGCTGCAAAAAAATTAAGAGATTTGGATCATACCGAACGACCAATTAGAATTGCCCTTAGATTACTACAGACCTCAAGCAAGCATGCACATGGAGCGCAAGTGGGTTATGAGAAAAGAGTTAACCATGATTTGGTTGTTCCAAAAATTGAATTTCAAAATCGTTATATAAGTCTAAAGAAGAAATATTCATCAAATCTTGTGAATCAGTGGTGTGAAAGCACTGATCCTAAAAAGCATGTTTTTGAAGATTTGGCAATTGCTGCATTTTTGATTGAATTTTGGAATATGAAGTACGAAAACAAACATGATTTTGAGTTTCGTGACTTGGGTTGTGGAAATGGTTTGTTGGTTTATATCTTAAATCAAGAAGGTTACATAGGTAAAGGTATAGATGCTAGGGCAAGAAAGTCTTGGTCGATATATCCAAAAGAAATTCAAGATAATTTATTAGAGCAAATTATTATCCCAAGTGTTTTATTGAAACCACATCCTGCAGTGGCTAAACTTGCTCCTCATATCAAGGATAACGGTAGGTTTTTCCAGGTCCCAGAAGTGGCACCAAGTCATCAACAACTGGATGCAAAACAGATATCCAATAACCCAACGAGCACTCTGGGGAATGTTCCATTAATGTCATATTACTCCTCAGCTAACTTATTACAATCTTCGCAAGTGTGCACAACTGAGGAATTCCCACCAAACACCTTCATCATTGGAAATCATTCGGATGAGCTTACCTGCTGGATACCTCTCTTGGGATTCCCATTTATCGTAATTCCATGTTGCTCCCACGCTTTATCGGGTGCTAAGTTCAGATATGGACCAAGAAAACAACTGAAACATAGTAGCACCACAAATAACCCCAAGCAAAAGAATAAAGCCCCAGGCCAAAATCAAAATCAAAACCAAAACCAAAACCAAAGTCTGAATCAAAATCAAAATCAGAATCAAAATACCTCAACCTACGGTGCTCTTGTTGATCACGTTGAAGATCTTTCAAAGCAGATGGGCTGGGACGTTGAAAAAGAAATGTTAAGAATTCCTAGTACTAGAAACGCAGCCATAATAGGTACTAAGAGGGTACCCCAAGTATCAAACGAATCCCAAGACTCAATGCAAACTCGTGTATTGGATATTCTCGCATTAGAGGGTGGTGCCGAAGGTTGGGTTGAAAACACTATGATGCTAATGAAAAAGAGTCCTAGAAATCACTAAACTCTTCTTCTGTGCTCTCCTTAGCTCCCTTCGCTTCAACTAAGACATTTTTCGAGCCTATCCCCCCTATCCACTCTTTTTTTATAGACAGCTTATAGACATTTATAGACATCGACGACTGAAGCTTACGTTTTTGGAGCTTTCTTTTCTTTTTTGCAATAAAAAGCTTTTCAGACACTTTTTTTTTTTGTCGCAAGTAAGGGCGTCATCCTGCACACAATCTATGAATATTGTTCGTTCTTTGATTTTTTCCTTTTCGTTCTTCAGTTTAAAATAGAAATAATATTGGAAGAAGAAAAGGCTTCAATAGACTACTTAACTAGCTTAGAACGAAAATTATTAATAGATTTAGCTAATTAAAATGGCCGGCTCATCATCACAGTATGTATTGAAGTTGCAAAGAGTTTTGGAGGAGAGCTAAAGAAGTGGAATTCGTTTTTGGTCTGAACCAAGAAGAACCAAAGACTGCCTCCAATTTTAAACACGTCCCAAGATTAAATGACTAACTAACTAATTTAGATTTCAACAACTTGAAAAATTAGGGGAAGGTACTTATGCTACGGTTTATAAAGGTAGAAACAGGGCCACTGGCGCTTTGGTAGCATTAAAGGAGATTAGTTTGGATTCAGAGGAAGGTACTCCGTCCACTGCAATTCGTGAAATATCATTAATGAAGGAGTTAGATTGTGAAAATATTGTTTCATTATATGATGTTATACATACTGAAAATAAATTGACTTTAGTTTTTGAATATTTGAATAAAGATTTAAAGCATTATATGGAAGCTCATGGTAATAATGGTGCTTTGGATTTGAAAACTGTCAAATCTTTTATGTTTCAATTATTGAAAGGTATTATGTTCTGTCATGATAATAGTGTTTTACATCGTGATTTAAAACCTCAAAATTTATTAATCAATAACGAAGGTCAATTGAAACTAGGAGATTTCGGTTTAGCTAGGGCATTTGGTATACCATTCAATACATTTTCAAATGAAGTTGTTACCTTATGGTATAGGGCTCCTGATGTTCTTTTAGGGTCAAGAGCTTATACGACTTCGATTGATATTTGGTCTGCTGGTTGTATATTCGCAGAAATGTGTACTGGTAAACCATTATTTCCAGGTACTGCTAACGAAGATCAATTAATCAAAATTTTTAGGTTAATGGGTACTCCAAATGAAAGAACCTGGCCAGGTATTAGTCAATATGCAAACTATAAAAGTAATTGGCAAATTTTTGTCCCTCAAGATTTAAGAAGTTTAATACCAAATTTAGATTCAATGGGATTAAATTTATTAACAAGTTTATTACAGATGAGACCTGATGCAAGAATTACTGCAAGACAAGCTTTACAACATCCTTGGTTTCATGAGTTATCAAATCCAAATCCTTTGATGCAACTGTTACCTGATCCTTATCAACAACAATCATCTCATCAACAAAATATAATCGAAGGTGGTCAACATTATTAAGATTTTTGTTGATGTTGTAACTGGTTTTTTCAGCATTGTAAACTACATTCAATTCTTTCTTCTTCTCATATAAATCGTGCTTGATTTTTTTTTTTTTTTATATAGACTTACTTATAGTCAATAAACTTATATTATCTATCTATATACATCCTTTAATCATAATTGTCATTAATTGAATGTTCCCACATTAAGTCACCCGGGGGGTCCTTAAATTTCAACAAAAAATCTAGCAAGAAAGGTGATTTATCTTTCAATGACTTCCATAGTTCAGAATCATTTGAAAAACTTGGTAATTTATAAAATTCGTTTATATAATACTCGAGTGCACCAAACCAACGTTTCATTTCAGTATTTTTGTATGGTGCTTGGGATCCTTCGATTTTTGTGGGCCATTTTTTTATTTCAAAATCCTTCATTCTTTCATCTACTTTACTGAATAGTAAAGTTAAATGCATAACTTCAAAGCCTTCAATAGACCTTTCCATGAAAATCTTATAATTGTTCAAAAAGATTTTTGGATGATTTTCAATCACTTGCTGGAAAACGTCTCCTCCATTCAATATCCATAAGCCTTCTTTGGTTAACAAATTAAGCACTATATCACTTTTTATTTTGGAATAATTTTTAAAGAAATAAGATGGTAAATATATTTGCTCTCTCGAGTCAAGATCATAATTCGAAACTTTCTCCAGTAGGTATTCATATTGTTTGTTCAAGTTTTTAACTTGGTTCTCAAGGTGTTTATGATGCTCAATTGATTCTTCGGAACTTTGATCGAGCTCATATTTATCGAATTTATGCTTAATGATCAAATATTCAATATGTTTTAAAGACATCTTAATAGTATCTTCTCTATAATTTCTTTCATTTTGAATGACTTTTTTCGGTAACACTTTTGAGTAAAAATGATTGTCTTTATTCAAATCTATAATGGAACAATGCATGAATTTATAATTAAATACATCCAAGTCAATTCCATAATGCTCTTTCTCGAAATCTAGTAGATCTTCCTTGAACAGGTGATAATATTTTTTCAAATCTTCATCATCACTTTGAGATATATATAAATTCAATTCATTCAATTGAGAGGTATAAATTTCAAAATCTATACCTTTATTCAAGTCATATATGAAATTGTATTGCAAGAAACTTTTCAAAAAGTTTAGATTAGGGATTTTAGTACCAATTTCACCCCATTTCTTTAAAATAAATCGAAAGTTATAATTTAAGTCATTACTTAAATTTTTATTGAGTAAAGGTAAACTATTATCTGGACCAGCGTATATAAAAATTCTTTCTAAGATCTCCTTAGGGAACCTTTCTAATATTGATAAGTTTGTATTATAAGCTCTCAGTCTTTGTTTATCGATTTCTTTAGCACTTAGATTTGCTTCATTTATTTGTTGTTCGATTAATCTTATTCTTTTCCTTTGGGATTTAGTTAAGCTTGTAGGTAGGGCATAAGTCCGTTTTGACCAATAGGAAGGAGGCCTTGGTTTATTTTTAGGTTGGGAGTTTCTTTGAACAAGTTTCCCTGTGAGTATAAAGCCCATAGTGAAGGTCTATACCATAGTTGATGAGATGCAAGTTCTTTATTTCTTTATTTTTTTTTTTTTTTGGATTGTGTTATTGAATCAATTTTCACCCATTCGCGAATCTAATAATCACCAGCTTATATATAATAAGCAACAAGTTTATAAGTGTACTACAAATACGATTAAACAAAAAGTATATTTATAAATAAGACATAAAGAAAAGACTAATTATAGAAATTTTAAGTCAAAGAAAATTAGATCTTACCAGCAGCTTTTTCTTTGAATTGATCTTCGGTAACACCTGCACCCATGGCAGCAGTTGAAGTAACACCACCACTAACCATCTTCAATAAGCCATCGATATATTCAGCACCAGACCATTTTTGATGTTTAACAACTTCAACACCCTTTTCAATTTCTGGTTGTTGAACAGTTTGACCATAAGCTCTCATACCAATTTGAGAATATTGATTAGCAAAATCATCAACAGCCAAGGCAGTAGTATGTAAACCAGCCAAGGTAATAAATTGCCAGACGTAACCCAATTTACCCAATCTCTTAATATAAGTTTCTTGTTCATCAGCAGGCATTGCTCTATTCCAGTTAAAGGAAGGAGACAAGTTATAAGCCAACCATTGATCAGGGTATTTTGATTTAACACCATCAGCAAATTCCTTAGCTTGATTATAATCAGGTAAAGCAGATTCCATCCAAATTAAATCAGCATAAGGAGCAAAAGCTCTACCTCTCATAACTGCACATTGAGTACCACCAAGGTATCTATAATAACCTTCTCTAGCTCTAGAAACATCCCAATTGAAATAAATATCTTTACCCAAGAGTTCTTTAGCGAGTTTTCTAGCTTCTTTATTTGAAGTTTCAGATAATGGATTAACTTTATCGGTGAATTTTTTAATCAAAGCATCTTTATTTGAATAAGAACCAGATTTAATTTCATCAACAACTGCTTCACTAAATAATTTAACACCAGCAGTTTTATTCCATTCAGTTTCAATGGCAGCTAATTTTTCACCATAAATACCACTAGCTTCAGCTTCAGCCATTAAAGTAGATAAATCTGGAGAGTTTGGATTAGTAGCCCCAGCAATAAAATAATGATCTCTATGATCAATTGAAGAAGTAATCAAAGTAGCAGCTTCAGAATCAGTTCTAGCAACAGCCAATAAATCGGTACCCAAGATATCAGCAGAAGCTCTAATTGAAACCAAACGATTAATATGTTCTTGAACAGGAACCAAAACTTTACCAGCCATATGACCACATTTTTTAGTACCAGGAGCTTGATCTTCAATATGAATACCAGCAGCACCACGTTCAACAAATAATTTAGTCAATTTAATAATAGCAGTTAAACCACCATGACCAGTATCAGCATCAGCAATAATTGGTCTTAAGAAATCAGTATAAGGAGTTTTAGCTCTTTCTTCCTTTGATAAATTTAAACGTTCTTCTCTTTGTTTTCTATCATGAAATAATTGAGCAAACCATAAATGTTCAACTTTATTTGGAACAGTATCATAAGGATAATCAGCCAAATCTGGAGATGGTTCATTTGAAGTTGAAGCAGTTGAAGAACATTGCCAACCAGAAACATAAATAGAATCCAAATATTTAGCCATTTGAGCAACATGAATTGGATCTAAAGCACCAAATGTAAAACTAACAGTTTTATTTTTATCATGTTCTTCTAATAATTTATATAACTTTTTAGATTGTTGATTTGATGGATAATCAATTTTTAAACTTGATCTCTTTTTAGCAATCTCTTCTGGTGTATAAATTCTTTTGGTTTTTTTCCAACGTGGTTGTGACCACCATTCAGTTATTTCCTTAACTTGATTTTGGAAAAACTGTTCTTCTTCATTAATATCAATCTTAGTGAATGCCATTTTTTATTTAAGCTTCTTATTTCTTTTTCTTTCTTTCTTTTTTTTTTAAAGTAAGCAATTACTAACCTTTTAACTAATTCATAATTATCTGGGAATTAGTCGATATTTATATAATTCTATTGAAATTTTTGATTATTTTGTATTGCTAAATATGTCATAATATTCATTAATTTTTTTTTTTTGTTTTGTATGGTACTTTTCTTCTGTACCCCAGACTTGGTTATTAAAAATAATCCTACCAAAACCAAAAAAAAAAAAAGGAATACAATGCTTCCGTTTATCCACAGGCCCTAATAAAACCAGTCTTCGGATGAAGGGACTCTTACCTTTTGACCATACTAAAATGAATCATCCCGTGACTCAAATGGACAAGGTTGACCGATTCACGGATCCGAATGGTTGTTTTCAATAGAGGCTTACTAGTTGTTTCACTTTATTCTTAATGATTTGTTCTTTAACTGATTTAATTGTTTTAATTAAAAGGTTAATTTTTTAATAATTTGTCTGCTTAATCCCGAGGATCAATATTGCCCAACTTCTTCTCATGTGACTAATACTACGCACACTACTGTATTACACTTATGTATATATTTTTTATGAAATGGATTCAACGGACATTCAAATCCATATATCAATTCATTGTAACTATTGCATACTACGAGATATCGAATAACTATAAGTGAATTAGAATATATTCGGAATATACTCCGGTTATTTCATTCCAACTGCGTAACTCCTTTTCAACAAGGCTATATATTGTATTCGGTTACAACTCAAAAGGTTTCTCGGAGTTTTAAATCATGCTACAAAAAAAGTCTGGGGAACCAATTCCCTTGTTTTTGATAGCAGTTGACCTTGTTCGCGCAGGCCCGAGGCTCCACAACTCCGAAATGTGCCAAACTCAAAAACTGGGGGTGTGACATAAAAAGCGTTACACAAACATATTTATATATATAAGGTCGTGTGTATTGCACTCTTTGATGTTGGTATGGTGGGTGCACGACCTTGGGTGTGTGAGCGGTTAGCACCCAATCTATCAGATCTCTGGTTGTTTATTACTTCTACTAGCTCTTTTATCAATTACTCTTTTATCAACTACGCTTTGTATTCAATAGATAGCTTTGTATTAGATCGAGAACTGTTGTGGGAGTGTTCACGGTAGTATGTATAAGGCGTTTGGTTGAACGAGTAGCTTTGTATCGACATGCCGCCCACTCGACTACTCGTACTTACAAAGTGTATATTTTACTCTAGGTTATTAACTATTACTATTCAAGGTTATTATTATTCTAAGTCAAATAGGCAATTTTGAATAGGTTGGTTGTGTCAATTAAATAAGTGTTAAGTGCTGATTAAGTGGTAATTCTTCAAGTTTATATCCTCAAAGTGATACATCACTTTTCGCAACTAAAAGTGTTGATATCCACTTATTCTCATCCAATACAAAAAGAAATAAAACGGAAAGAAAAACCAGGTCCAAATATTCATCTCCTCATCCAAGCGTTGCAAATCCATGGAACTTGATGCAAAAACCGCAGATAGATTTGAAAAATTATGGAAATTTGTCACCAAAAGCAATTTGGATAATGATGGAAATCGTCCACAATTAATCCAAGCAGTAAAAACTCTTTCCCTTCGTCTAAAACTCATTGATGATCGAATTAGAGTGGAAATAAGTCTCTTCCATAAGTTTCCTTCTATCGCAAAGCTACATGAAATAGCAAGTAAAGATACTGAATGTTTGTTCCATCAAATACTATCCAGAGTAAAGCAAGATATGACTAAAAAAGAATTTAAAAAATCGGCATCCATAAAAGAAATTCTTTATCAAGAAGTACTTGCATTATATAAAATTTTGTTTTCAACTAATTGAAACTCAAATTCATGGAAGACCCCATGAATTGTGGAAAAGAAGTCATCTCCAAGTTTTTAGAAAGTTTAGAAACCAGTAAATCTTGCTTGCATTCATTCAGAATATTCAAGATGAACCAGTTCCTAATTGAATTTAAAAAATCGATTGGAGAGATTTATAATATTAAGGCTAAGGATCAAGACAAAGTCGTAGCTAACGTTAAAGAGTTCGTTGAAAATCATATTATTTCTGATGAAAATACTATCAAAATACACATAGAAGAAATATCCAAACAATTACATAAAGTTATTGAAGTAATTGCAGAATTTCAATAATGCCACTCAATTCAAATTAATCCAAAAAACGGAATAATAATTGATTCCAGTCATATAATGGTGCAGTGTCAAAATCAATCTTCAGAAGAAGAATGCAAGACTACTAATTCTAATACTATCAAAACATCAGTTCCTTCAAAAGTAAAAAATAAACCGAATGTAGTTGAAAATATCGCAAAACAATCTCCTAATGCTTCTATTCCAATACAAAATGAAACACAAGAGATAGAACCATATCCAGAAAATATCACATCAAAAATTCGATTGATCGAAATAATCGATAATGAACTTCACGTCTCAGGATCCGAAATATTTAGTCCACAGTTGTATACTAGAGATATTCCTCGTTTCCCACTTCCACCCCAGGCAACTCATAAAACTCTTGCCAATCACCCAAAGGCAGCAAGGAAACATCTAATTCAAATTCAAAAATACTTGACAACTAATTATGTGCATCAAAGAAATTGGGGAATTATTTTGATTAATTCTCTTCATCTTGATACTCAACGTAAGATCCCTGCTAAATACAAACAAGACTTCGATTATATCATGGCCTATCTTCTTCAAGATTTTGATTACAATGATGAAAGAGATCTTGAATTAGTAAATGCGTATCAGTTGAAAGCACTTCCCAATGATACCCCTGGAAGTTTAATTGGTAGAGCTGAGTATATAATTAATACCCTTCACTTTAACCGAACATCGTACGTTTTTAAACATTTGAAATTAATAATTCGCTCGACTCTCCTACAAGCAAACTTCAAATATTTAGTTGAAATCATTGATGATTTTACAGATGAATCTTTTTTCAATACAATTCAAAAGGATAACCGTTTTTTTGACAGGCTCATCTTCGCTATTAATGAAAACAGCCGAACTTTGGTTCCATATCCGAATAATATTACCGAAGTCAATGTTATGAAGCAAAGGGATCATACTCAAACGAACAATTACGATTATCATAATGATATTCCAGAATCAACCTCTAACTCTAGGTCCAGTACAACCTCAAGATTTAGATCGGAAGCTGGTGCACATTATTGGTGTGGTGAATAGTTGTATATTCTTGAAGAAGGTGTATTACAAACTTAACCAGCAACGCAAAAGCAGTTTAAGATACTACTGGAAGTATATTATCATTTTAAAAAATCACCGCAATGAGTATGAATTAGATCATGAAGTTGTTCGACCACATGTATTTCAATTAAATCTTGAGTTCAATATCGATTTAGATGAATTATATCTCGAGCTTTATCAAATTCATGCAGCCCTTGATTCGAACTCTGAAGATGAACTAGACGAAACTCCACCAAAAGCTGAATTTAATTCAGAACCGGAGTTTCACGAATTGCAAATGCCGGGCCCAAATATTACAAAACTATGATATTTCACTTGACTCAGGAGATTCCTCAACCTGAGGATAATATGCAAGGCTTACAAAGTTACTGCGACCCTAGGAGAGCCCATTTTAGTTATCATGGTTATTCCAACTACAAACACAAGGGTTAAGGATAATGGAACTCATTTCACAGGATGTTGGCAAGTCGTATTAGTCCTGTCAGTGTTTGCTGAGAGATAAGTTATTCAGTCGAGTATATAACTTGACTGTATTAGATGTTGCACTACCCTTTTCCATATTTGTGTTCATCGTATTTTTTGCATTTCTTTTTTAGGGAAAGCACATTATCTATGATTTATTGTACTGCAAGAGTAGCTGTAAGTGAAATTGTAGAGTACCGTGTATGTAGAGTAAGAAAAATTGAATGGAGTGATTGTATGTATTGTATGAAGTTATTATATGTCTTGTATATGTATCGTATATATTCATCTTGTATGTGGTAAATGCAATGTTCATCGCAATCGGTAATACCCGTCAACGATATAGCTGAGCAGCGGAGCAGCCTGGAAGAATGCTCAGGTTATCAGTAATAGGAATGGTACGAAGGTTTGGATCTATATGGATGTACGTATAGATTTATATATTTGTAGGTATAAATGTATATATGGATCAAGATTTGCAGCAATGCACACGACCACAAAAAAGCTAACAAATCATCAAGCCTTGTAAAAAAAATGAAGATCAATATGATAGTATAATACCAAACTAACCTATTGTAAGATTGATAATGGGTTCATATATACCACCAGAATATTCACAATATTTTGAATACTTGCCGGATTTACAAAAATGTGCTAATGTTTTCATAACTTTTACTCCATTATTTAGTTATGGAACAACTTGTTATGGAATTTATAAGAAGAAGACTTCATTAGGATTTTCAATTGATATATGTGCAACAATGATGATGGCTTCAATATTAAGAATATGTTATTATATTATTCAACCCTTTGAGATATCATTATTAAGACAATCAATCGTAATGATATTCATTCAATGCATTTTATTAAAAATTTCCTTAAGTTATAGACCTATAAACTATAATCCAGACTTATTAACACCGTTACCAATTTTCAAAAATGAATTGAATAGTTACTTACCAAGAAGGTTATCACAATCGAGTAATATAACTCAACATGATATTTATCAAGAAAATCTGATTATAATTGATTTTATTAAATATATTAAAAGTTATATTGTCATTTTATCAAGTCACTTGTTAAAATTTTTTGATGTTTATTATAAAAGACCTGGATTATTTTGGCAATGGACTGATGAAAGGAATTATTGGCTTTTCTTAATGAAATTTCTGATTGTTTTCATTATTTTAACAATTATTTTCATTAATAATGAAATTTATGGTTCATTTATTGGTATACTTGGATTATTTATTGAAAGTTTATTACCTTTACCACAAATATTATTATTAAATCGTTTAAAATCAATTAAAAATTTTAAAATTTTATTATTATTAAGTTGGCTTGGTGGTGATTTAACAAAATTAAGTTATCTTATCTTTGGTACAAATAATATATCAATAATTTTCATTATTGCTGCTTTATTTCAAATGAGTCTTGATATTATTATTGCATTTCAATATTTCCATTTTAA
This sequence comes from Hyphopichia khmerensis, assembly GCA_030569195.1. NCBI lineage: Eukaryota > Fungi > Ascomycota > Pichiomycetes > Serinales > Debaryomycetaceae > Hyphopichia > Hyphopichia khmerensis. The sequence goes on along the minus strand of JAJMKE010000005.1, from coordinate 87,293 downwards.
AAATTTGGATTTTGATAATTTAAATTTATCATTACCAAATTATAAAACAGATAATGATTCAATTAATCCTTCATATGAATTAAATCAATTACCCGTTACTCCTTCTTCAAATAACTCGTCTTCTTCTCTTCCATCTTCTTCTTCGTCTTTCCCTTCAATTGAAAATAAAAATCCACCTCTTACCAGATCAAATTCTCAAAGAGTTAGATCCGATTCTCATGCCAGAGCTAGATCACAATCTCATTCAAGTCGTATGTCTAGATCTTAATAGATTTCTTTTATAGATTAATATAGATTTGCATTAAAAGTATCATTATTATTATATTATTATTATTATTATTATATTCATTTCTAATCATAAGGAATTAACTATTTATAAGGATATATATATAAGAGAGAAAGAAAAAAAAATTATTACCGAAATAAACAACCCAATCTCATATTTTATCATTAAATTGATATATATTCAACATTCTTCTTGGCTTCATTTATTAAATCCAAAGCATCTTTACCACCTAAACCATGTTTAACTTTAATATGTCTTGATAATGCATCACCTCTTGAAAAGGTCTTTTGCTTACCATTACCTTCACCTCCATTTAGTCTACCTTCACAAATGACACAACGGAATATCTTCTTTTTCAGAGCATGAATGGTTTCTTGATGTCTTATTAAATCATATGGACGACTAAATTGTTTATTACATGGTTCACCAGTTGAAGGATTAATTTTATCACATTGATGATTTGGATTATTAGCCGATATTTCAGCTGCAGTCTTAATTGGAGGGCCCTGTTCATCAACCATCATTGTATCATCTTCTTCTTCATAACTATGGGAATCATTTATATTTAAATTTGTTAATGGAGGAGGCGACAATATTTCTTTTGGATTACCATCAGTTATATCATCTTGAGATTTATTATTTATACCAAAATCATCAATAAAACCTCCATTCATTAAATCATCCTTAACATACATATCAAAAGGTTTAGCATCCGAGTTTGAAACATCCTCGGATTTAACACTTGAATCATGAGCTTCCTCTGATTGTTGATGAGGAATAGGAACTTGATCATCTTGAGGGAAATATTCATACTGGCTATTCATAATAAAATCATCAAATTCATTATCATCATTAAAGAAATCATCTTCATCTTCATCATCATCACTTAAATCTTCTTCGACATCTTCATCGAAATGATCCATCATTAAATAATCATTTTCATAACCAGGAATAGGACCATTTGGATCGATATAACCCGAGTTACTTTCATCATTAGTATTATTAGGAATGAAAAGAGAATCTGAATATAAATCATCATGATTATTCATAACCAAAGAAGAAGGTTGAATATCGGTATTAAACAAGTAATAATTTTCATCCTTCAAACGTTTTTGTTTTGATTTTGAAGAATCATCATCATCCAAAGTAGTAATTCTTCTTCTTCTTGGATGAGTTGGAATTTGATAAACATCATTTGGATGAATAAAACTTGGTTGAGTATTAAGAGAGTCGGGATTACCATAATCGGAAAAGGGGCTAACCTTCAAATCATCCAAAGGTTGATTTGATTGGAAATTATCAACCATTATATTATTATTAAGGGAAGAAGAAGGTGACATTGACGATAAATTATGATTACTACCATTTAAACGATTATAATGATCCAAAAATGAATCAGGAATATTGAGTAAATTAGGTAAATTATTAGCAACTGGTTGTGAATATAATGAGGAATGTGCTAAAGCAGGGGATGAATTAGCCGATGATGACATATTACGTAAAAGGGAAGCGGGTTTAGGAGAATCGGATCTATTAATATTACCAGCGTTTGGGGCTGTATTGGTATTGGTGGTAACGTTTAAAGGAGAACTGGGTAAATGATACAACTCCTCATCCATTATATCAGTGATAGTTCTTTTCAAAGGGGGTATTACTGCCAAAGAAGTCATATCAGTAGATGCTTGTACCTGTTGGCGTTGTTGTTGTTGTTGTTGATCTTGTTGATGATGTTGGTTGGGCGGTAAGTCCAGCAAAACCAGGGTGGCGTTAAAGCAAGGAAACAAAAACGGGAAGGAAGAAAAAAAAAAAAAGAAAGCAAAGAAAAAGTATCTATCTTACCAACGAGTATGACTAATGGTAAGAAAGTAAATGATTAATGGGTATAAAGGGGTAAATGTAAATGAGTAAGTAGTTGATGTAAGTAAAGAATACAGTGGCAATTTAGTTGTTTTTAAATAAAAGTGAGGTATTACTAAAGCAAATTTATCCTTTCAGGTGAAACTTCGGCTATATGCTCGATTGGGATATTTCCGTAACAATACTTTCCAACTGGTCCAATTAAAGATCTACAGATAAGATACTTTGTATTGTCTTATGAAAAGGACAATACATTCTTTAGCTTTGATTGTTCAAAGTATATATAGGTGTATTCGTAAGTATATATATATATATATTACTACAAATGAATGATAATACTAATACCCAGTTACTCTTGCGATGGTATATTGGTATGTAATGAAGCACACAAATCGATTCTTCTAGAATGTTTTTTTTTAAGGGTGTGATGATCTGCGTATATTTGCTGTGGTGTGCGGGTGTGCTTTTTTTTTTACAATTTTGGGGTGTACGGGTGGGTGTGTAGTTATAATTTCTGACCTTCTTTGCTAACTTTTTCAATACCCTTCCTTGCAAGGTCTTCATCAAGGTAGTAGAAATTTTTCAAAGGTTCACCTTTATCATTTAATTCGAAAACTAGGGGAACACCCGTAGGAACGTTAATTTTACTTATTTCATCATCTGAGATATTACCCAAGTATTTGATTAAGCTTCTAACGATGGAACCATGGGTTACTATTAGTACTGTTTTATTTTGATGAATTAAATTTTGATTAATGATTTCATGTTGGAAAAAAGGAATTAAACGATTCATAACCATTTTAAGGGATTCACCTTTTGGTAATTGATATAAGGGAACATCTACGTTATTATATCTTTCATCAATACAATGATCAATTGTTGCTAAAGGAGGAATTGCATTAAAATTTCTTCTATAATATTGAAATTTTTCATCACCATATTTTTGATAAATATCATTTTTCAAAATACCTTGGAAAGAACCATAATGACGTTCATTAAGTCTCCAAGTTTTAATTGTATCACACCATAATCGATCAATTTTTTCTAATATGATATTACCAGTTTGAATTGATCTTGTTAATTTTGAAGTATACATTAAAGTTGGTTTTAAATTAAATTTATTTAATAGATTAGCAGCAATAATTGCTTCTTGTTTACCCTTATCTGATAATGGTATATCGATCCAGCCACAGAATTTACTTTCTTTATTCCATTCTGATTCTCCATGACGAAGAATAATTAGTTTATGAGTTGTCATTGGTAAATTTGAAATGAATAGTATGAATTAGATTAAGAAGACTAAAGATGATTTGACATCTGCTGATTGATTTCCCCTGTATGTTGATAAATGCATGAAAATGGACGGGTCTTTTTTTTTTTTTTTTAACCAAAATAAGAATAAGTTTAATATGAAAAGGTTGGACCTGCTAATTACAATGATTTCATTTCTGATACGTTTACTTCATTCTCCAAACTGAAGAAATTTGAATAGGGTGAATTAAGAAACTTCATTTCACTTTTAAAACTTTTTGCTCTTGGTTATGTATGAAAAAGGTGACTATTTGCTCTAGTTATAGTTTATTTTTCAGTTTAGAAAGATTTCGGATAATAATTTGATTATTTCTAATTTTCCACCCATTCCCAGATCTCTGCTTGTAACCAACATGACTTGAACAACCTTCAAGTAATATTCAACTAAACGTTGCAGCCTATATTATTTTGGTAAGCACACGGAGCGGTTTTTTTGATAAGGGTGTACCGGTGTTCCATTACTGGCGATGCAATGTTACATTCCGCCCCGTGCCATCAGAAGAAGTATAGTAGTATCAGACAAGAGTTGATAAAGAACAGAGGTGAAAAATTTTTGATACTTGTAATAAACGGTTTAAGTAAATAACTGAAGAAGAGGTGGGTATTCTTTGATTTTTTTTTTTTTTTGTTGTAGAGAAGAAGTAGATAAATATCGCACATGATTCAAACGATAAAATTTCCAACTATAACCAGATTACAAGTAAGTAATATGCCAGCAGCATCCAAGATAATTGAAAGGCCATTAAAATGGTCCGAGATAGAATATATTATTGAAACCAATGATTTAGATAAATTTGCCCGATCAAGAGAAGAAACAGAAAAGTATCATCAATTTAAACAAGATTTAAAATTGAATAATACAACAATTTATAAGCATTTATTAATAAATGAATTAAAATGGGCAAATGAACAAGATAATTTATTAAATGATTTACAAATTGCTAAAACGGTAATTAATAAAGGTAAAGAGATATTTACTTGTAAAGAAGATTTAAAAATTATTCCAAATCATTTCCCATATTATTTCGAAAATGGTATAAAACATTATTGTATTTGGACAAAATTAAGAATTCCAAGTGATAATCGTCATCCATTAGGTGATTTAAGTGATTCAATTAGAAAAGTTATTAATACTTATGTTATTAAAACTTTTAATCATTATGGAATCTCTTCTAATAGAATTGTTTGGTTTAGAAATTGGGAAGCTTTACAAAGTGTTAAAGAATTAAGTCATATTCATATCATTATTAAAGATTGTACTAAACAAGAAGAATCTTCCTTTTTATATAAAAGTGGGGTTCCCTTAACTCTACAAGAATATTACGATATTACAAATTAAACAAAAAAATCTTCACAAAATATAAATTTATTAATATACAACTAGATAGAACTAAAACTTTAAAAATCCTTTAAAAAAAAAATAAAGGCTTTTAACCACCAAAACCATACAAGGTTCTACCTTGTCTCTTTAAAGCGTAAACAACATCCAAAGAAGTAACAGTCTTTCTTTTGGCATGTTCAGTATAAGTAACGGCATCTCTAATAACATTTTCTAAAAATGATTTCAAAACACCACGAACTTCTTCATAAATTAAAGCAGAAATACGTTTAACACCACCTCTTCTAGCTAATCTTCTAATAGCTGGTTTAGTAATACCTTGAATATTATCTCTCAAGATTTTTCTGTGACGCTTAGCACCACCTTTTCCGAGACCTTTACCACCTTTACCTCTACCAGACATTTTATATTGTTAGTAGTTATTTATATATATATATAAGTTAATAGAGTAATATAAAAAAAAAGAAGGGGGATATAATGTGCGAAAGTGTACTTATATATGATTTTTTTTTTTTGCTTGCTCGATCCCTTTTACTGTTCTGTTGTTCTGTTGTGTTTGTTCTGTTGTGTTTGTTCTGTTGTGTTTGTTCTGTTGTGTTTTGTTTGATTGTAATAATCTATTCACCTGAACATAAGTTAAGGGATTACTTTATTTGAGTGAGTTCTCATTTTTACTCAGATAATTTAATTTTATTTAATTTTATCGTGCGCATTAAATCTTTTCTGCAAACGAAAAGTTTAGCTTTTTGGTTAAAACTGCGCGCATTGCCATTTGATTTGTCTTTTGCTTTGTCTTTTTTGATTTGTTTTTTGTTCTTTTCGCATTTTTAAAAGGAAAAGGCTGCAATTTTTAACTGTTTTTTGTTAGTGATGTAAATTACTCCATTGTACGAGTAAAAGTGGGTATACAACACTATACCTACTTTACATACTATACATACTTTACATACTTTACATACTATACAAGTACACTATACTATACAAGTACACTATACTATACAAGTACACTATACTATACAAGTACACTACTATACAAGTATATACATGTATATACAAGTAATATACTATACATACTATACCAGTAATTCAAGTATATGCTATACAAGTATATACTATACAAGTAATACAAGTATACTATAATATACCATAACGTAAAAGTATATACAAGTATACTACAAGTATACTATACAAGTACTACAAGTACACTACAAGTACACTACAAGTACACTATAAACAAGTAATATACTATACAAGTATAACATATACAAGTATAACATATGCAAGTATAACCCATACAAGTATAACACATACAAGATACTATACAAGATACTATACAAGATACTATACAAGTATAACATATACAATACAAGTATGCCAACAGTAGAGGATAGATACTCATTTATACACCCCGGGTGTAAATTGTAGCACTCGCAAACAACCACTTTTGTCCCCACAAAACGCAAAACGCGCAATGGACTGCTAGTAAATACCAAAACATACCCTTTAGATGAAGATAAACAATACCCTTTAGATGAATATAAACAAATAGTTGTATAACATTTAATATATAAATCAAATCAAATATCCAAATTATCTTAATCTATTCTTTTATTTTATCATTATCATTAACTTATCTAACAATGGCTAGAACTAAACAAACTGCAAGAAAATCTACTGGTGGTAAAGCTCCAAGAAAACAATTAGCTTCAAAAGCTGCTAGAAAATCTGCTCCATCAACTGGTGGTGTTAAAAAACCTCATAGATATAAGCCAGGTACTGTTGCTTTAAGAGAAATTAGAAGATTTCAAAAATCTACTGAATTATTAATTAGAAAATTACCTTTCCAAAGATTAGTTAGAGAAATTGCTCAAGATTTTAAAACTGATTTAAGATTTCAATCTTCTGCAATTGGTGCTTTACAAGAATCTGTTGAAGCTTATTTGGTTTCTTTATTCGAAGATACTAACTTATGTGCTATTCATGCTAAAAGAGTTACTATTCAAAAGAAAGATATTCAATTAGCTAGAAGATTAAGAGGTGAACGTGCTTAAGCATGTTTTGTCGGTTTTTATTTCAATTCTTTAAATATCTTTAGATATTAGTGTATATTAGTAATGAATTTTGTATTATAATTGATTATTTAAATATTTGTATTGTAATTTATCGATATATATAAATATTTGTATTGTAATTTATTGATATATATAAATATTTAATAAGGATATTTCAGTGGATCATTTTCAATTGTATATCCTTTTGATTCTTGCTCTAATGCTTTTTGTTGTAAATATTCATAACATACATCTTTATATTGATATAATCCTTTATATTCCGCTACATCTTCTTCCCAACTCTTCATACCATTTAATAATCTTCTTGGTACCCATGGTTCTTCACATATTTCAATCATTGGAATAAAATATGTTCGAATTGTAAATACAACTCCTCCACTACGTGGTAATCTTCTTAAACTTTGTCTCTCACTACGAAAATATATTTGTTCAATAGTAGTGGCTGCTTTAGCAGTATACCATCCAACTTTTTCACTCAGTTCATCTCCAATTGATGAACTCCATGGTAATTGATCATCAGTTTGAATAAAATAATTATTCCTAACAACTGGTTTATCTGGATTAATTCTAATGAAAAATTTCTCCATCCCATTCTTTAAATTAGTTTCATATTTTGGTACATCTCCACTTGTATGAATTGCACTTAATGGTAAATTAAATTTATCCCTAAATCTCCAAAATCCTGCTAACATAATTGCTCCACTTTTCAACCAATATTCTCCTCGTTCATCTTCAATCATTATTGCTAAATCATCTTGAACTAATTTACTAGCAATTAATATTGGATCTTCTCCTAAACTTCTACCAAATTTACCTAAATTTCCTTTCATCATAAATTTATGCTCTTCTCCTGTTTCTAAATTATTAATCCCTTCCTTGGTTTGTTTAAATAATGTTGGATATCTAAATGGTAACCAATTTCTAAATTCTTCTAATAATTCATATGCTGCTTCCTCTCCTTCTGGTGCACTTTCATATAATTCTTTACCTCTACTGGCTATTCTATTCAATTTATCTTGATGATACTTCTTCCATTGATTATCTAATTCAATCCATGAATCCCATTGCATATTCCTAATCCCCATATTCACTTTATAATTGGCTTTAAAGGCTCTATATGGTTGTGGTTTCGTGGTTTCAATATTCCAATTTGGATATGCAGCTGGTTTAGGGGTCTTGAAACTTTCATCTGGTATCCAATGTCCTAATTTACGTGTTTTATTATCAACCTTGGTTGCTTTCCCCTTGCTTGGAACATTCTTCTTGGGAATTAATCTAATTGAAATCGCAATTCCAACCCCTATTAAAATTACCATATAATTAAATATCTTAAGATCAACCCGTTCATTGGTTAATTGGTGAACCTGCTCGTACAGATAATAGTAAGCACTGCTTATAAGTCCGCCTCTTGTTGAATTCATTTTTGACTCTTGTTTAATTTATCCTCCAGGGATACTAAACCATAATACAAGGTTACCTTATAATCATATATATATATATATTTATATATATATGTATGATATGATATGATCTCAGTATCTTATCAAAAGCACCTTTTTTTTTTTTCGCAACGTCGTTTTCTGCAACCTATTTGGGAAATCGCAGCCACCGTCGCTATATAAAGCAGGCATTAGAGAGATCAAGCCAATTTTGGTAATCATTTCCTACATAGTTCCTAATATAAGTGATCAAAAATGTCTAATTATGCTGGGGGTAAAAATGCTGCAAATAATGTTGTATGAACAATATTCCAAAGGATTAAGTAATATAAAAATCCTTTTACTAATATTGATTGCTCGTCGTAGTTAATAATCATGATACTAAGGGTCCAATTCAATATTGGTAAGAACGTAGAAATTCTTGTAAGTATTTGAGTATGCCAAAAGAATATCCCTCCAATTAATAATGCTGAGTTAACTAATAATATTGGTACTAATTTCAACATTGGATACTCAACTAGGAAAAATTTAAAACTTATAACACTAATTAGTATGGTTGGTAATGCAAATAAAAAATTTGGAATATTATTCAAAGTCCAATAATTTAAAAATCCATTATTCCAATAGCTCTCTTGTGCATATTGAAACAAAGATGGTATGGTCTTAGAACACCATACTGGTTGTAAATCTGGATTTCCTGAACAGAAAACTGTATATGGGTAAATATTCGATACTAATAAACTTAGAAATAAAAAGCCACCACTAACAATACTCCACAAACTGTCTGAACGATTTTGATTCTTAATGCTGAATATATACAAGTCATATAAGTAAATTATTCCAAGTAATAAAGTATTGGCTCGGAATCCATAACTAATTGCAATAATAATCCCTGATAGTATATATACTTTCCAGTTTTTAATCGAAAGCTTGGAATTTTTTAAATTAAAATTTTCATAATTCAAGGAAACTTCTCTTAAATATAATCCAGCAAAACTTAAAAAGGAGCAGGCATTTTCACTATATGAGCTTGTTAAAAATGCTGCCGCTGGTGATAATATATGAACTATACCACTCATCATTGATATTTTATCTTTATTAAAAAATTTCCCCAGTGATTGATTAAATATGGTCTTGGTCAATTTCCAAATCATTAATACACTTAATAAATGAAATATATTACTTATCCATAAACTAGTTATGAATAAATGATAAAAATTACTTGAATTCCCAACTAATTTAATCAATCTCCACCATATTGGACAAAATACAAACTGATGTTCGTACTTGATATCATTCGTAAATAGGTCTGAAAAGTAAACCACATCCCAAACAATCAATTTCTCAATGACATTATTAATGATTGATTCCACCAAAGGGCGGAAGATTGGTTTAAAATAATTTATATAGCTTTCCTTGGATTCATGATAGTTGGTTCTAAGTAATAACTGGGTTGAAGTATCGAATTGAACTGGTGTAAAATAGATCAATACCAATTGTGATGCTTTCACTAGTATGAATAGTTGGACTAATCGTGTTATAGGATGTGATTTTATAGACAACATGATTCTTGTAGAATCATCTGCTGGTGAAGTCTATGTTTTTTTTCAGTTTTTGATTTTTTTTTTTTTTTTTTTTTAGTCGTTTTTTATCCAATCTCTTCACAAGATCATCATCTTTTAAAAAAAAAAAATTAAGGACTACGATTTTTTACATTTAAAATACTTTTATAAATATAAATTAATAGGTTGAATAATCTAATAAGAAGAATCTAATTAGGAATATAGAAGGAAAAATAAAGAGAAAAGAGCAAGCAACTAGTCAACTACAATTTTTTTTCTCTTTTTAATTGAAGAAATTCTTATTTCTTACCGAATTGATTACTGAAAGATTCAATAATTCCAGCAACAGATTGAGGATTAGCTAAAGTAGTGATATCACCTAATTGATCACTTTCATTCGCACTAACTTTTCTTAAGATTCTTCTCATAATTTTACCAGATCTTGTTTTTGGTAAATCACCAACGATAATAACTGATTTTGGAGCAGCAAAAGGACCAATTTCACTTCTAACTTGTAAAATCAAGTCTTTTCTTAAAGCAAAAGCTTCTTCACTAGTTTCATTACCGTTAATTTTTTCAGCAAATTCATCTTTCAAAGCAACGTATGCAACAACAGCTTGACCTGTTAAATCATCATTAATACCAACAACGGCAGCTTCAGAAACACCATGATGTTCAATCAAAGCAGCTTCAATTTCAGCAGTTGATAATCTATGACCACTAACGTTGACAACGTCATCAACTCTACCTCTAATCCAATAATAACCATCATGATCTCTAGCAGCACCATCACCGGTAAAATAATAGTTTGGATAAGGATTTAAATAAGTATCCATATATTTGGTATGATTATTCCAAACAGATCTTGCCATTGATGGCCAAGAATCTTTAATGGCCAAGACACCTTCAACGTCATTACCATTAATTTCAACACCAGAAACTGGATCAATTAAACAAGTTTGAATACCAAAGAAAGGTAAAGAAGCAGAACCTGGTTTATTTGGAGTAATACCAGCAATTGGAGCAATAAAATGAGAACCAGATTCAGTTTGCCAATAAGTATCAGAGATATGACATTGACCTTTACCAACTTTTTCATTATACCATTCCCAAATATCTGGAGAAATTGGTTCACCAACAGAACCCAAAGTTCTTAAAGAGCTTAAATCATATTTTTCAATTTCTTGTTCACCAGCTTTTCTTAATAATCTTAAAGCGGTTGGGGCAACATAAAAGTGAGTAGCTTTATGTTTTGAAACAATTTGCCATAATCTACCATAATCTGGATAAGCAGGAGTACCTTCAAAAACAATTGTTGGAACACCAAGAGATAAAGGACCATATAAAGCATAAGTATGACCAGTAATCCAACCAACATCACCAGCGGTAAATAAGACATCTTCTTGATGAATATCAAAGATATATTTGGTAGTCATTGCAGCACCTAATAAATAACCACCAGTTGAATGAACAACCCCTTTTGGAGTACCGGTTGAACCAGAAGTATATAATAAGAATAAAGGATCTTCTGAATTAACTGGAACTGGAGGTAAATAACCTGGTTGATTAGCAGTTTCTTCATCCCACCAATAATCTCTACCATCTTTAAGAGTAATATTTGGATTACCAGTTCTTTTAAAAACCAAAACTTTTTCAACGGTTGGACAATTAAGTAATGCTTCATCACATAATTTTTTAATATTAACAGTTTTACCACCACGACGACCTTCATCACAAGTGATTAAAGCTTTACATTTGGCATCATTAACACGATCTTTAATTGAACCAGAAGAAAACCCAGCAAAGATAACTGAATGAATTGCACCCAATCTAGCAACTGCCAACATTGCAATAATTGCTTGAGAAGTCATTGGTAAATAAATTGCAACAGTATCACCCTTTTTAACTCCCCAATTTTTTAAAACACCAGCAACTTTAGAAACTTCTCTTAATAATTCAGAATAAGTTAAAATTTTTGAATCTTTTTCATCATCAGCTTCATAAATAACCGCTGGTTTATTTGGATTTTGAAATGCCCATCTATCAACACAATTATAAGAAGCATTCAATTCCCCACCAATAAACCAAGCAACATCCCCATCTTTCAAAGATCCAGTCTTTACTTTATGAAAATCTCTATCCCAATGTAATAATTCTTTAGCCTTTGGACCGAAAAATGCTTCTGGATCTTCAATAGATTCTTTATATAAAGATTGATATTGTTCTAATGAAGTTAAATGTCCTTCTTTAGGTTGTCTTTGGAAAAACTCTTTTGGAGTTGGACGTGGAACAACGTTATTGGCTTCATGAACAACTTGATGAATTGGAGAAGTAGTCATGATTTATACGAGGAGTTTAGATTGGAATTGAAATTTGAAACTCAAATAAAAAAGGTAGTATAAAATAATGGGTCAAATGATCAATTCAATGATTATTTGATGTGAATTAAATGTTAATTAAAATGAATAGAAAACCTAGTTCCAATTCTTGTTAGTATACTTTTCTGTAAATGTAACCACCAACTCTCTTATTCAAAGTTGAAAAATCCAAAACTGAAAAATTGAAAATTTTATATATTTAGATCCAAACAAAAAAAAAAAAAAAAAATGGATGCGACACGTAACTTTGTGAGTATGAATCATTATTACTCGTAATAATTATACGTACCAATGAATATATATGTATATATATATATGAAAATATATATATATATGTGATTGAATATGACTTTGCGGGTAAGTAAATATATGTACAATATATGAAAACCCACTCAATTGAAGTATACTCAACTAAATATCAAGTAAACAACCCTTGTTGAAGAAGAATCAAAATACAAAGCTGTCGTATAAAGAAAAAAAAAAAGCTAATCTCACAAAGAAAATTGAACGAGAAGTGAAAATCAACTAAAAGCTTTTTTTTTCCCTTACGAAAAAGTTGGGTTGGGGTTTTGGGTCTTTTCGAAAATAAAATTGCAAATTTGGGACCAACAAAGTTTAATGATGGGTAAGTTTTATTTAGTAGTTTGAAATATTGGGTTAATACCTTGTAGGGGTATTGTATATTTAATAATTGACTATTGTATAATTGCTACTGAATATAAATATGCGTATTTGTATACGTATATATATATATATGTATAAATATGTATGTATATATATACACAAGTATGTATACTAGTAATGGCTAATCTCCAGGGATCCGTCGAATATCCATGTTGATTGAGTCAATTGGGCAGCCAATGACCCCCCGCATATTTCAAACCAGATACTCTTTGGTTGAAATATGGAGAAAATCCGGTCGACCGTCTGGGCTGGAGTTAAGTACCATCTCTCGGACTTGGGGACCGGAGCACCTTTTGCTAACTCTTTTGCTATCTTAATTGAATAAGCGGTAAGAGTTTGCTAATGGGGAACGGCTAGGGGGGGGGTTGATGATAGTGATTATGTAAGAAATGAAATAAATGAACAAAGCTAACCACAAATACATCAAAGTAGACTTTTCCAATTAGAACCGAAGGGAAAAACCGTTTTATTGTCTGAGGGGCCAATCAGGGACTAGAGCGGGACACTCAAGACCAAAAAGAAGAAAAAAAGTAGAACTACAAGAAACCCATAACTACAAATATCAAAGATAACAGTAAAATCATTAATATATATATAAAAATATGTAAATCTAAAATAATCATCTAGGGAATACACATTTTTGACTATCATACATACACACAAAAGGGGAGAAAGCAAATTTTATAGAAGTGAAGCGAGTAAAAAAAAAATCATCTAAATTATAAGGGAGACAAAAATCTAAATTTTTTAATCAACTTCTTCAACAGTTGGACCATCATTAGATGGTTCTGGAGCAGCACCACCAGCAGCACCTGGGAAACCACCTGGAGCAGCACCTTCTGGAGCACCACCAGCTTGGTAAGCCTTAGCCATAACTGGGTTAGCTTTACCTTCTAATTCTTTTTGATGATCAGCATATTCTTCTTCAGTAGCAGTTTGATTAGCATCTAACCATTCAATAGTTTCATCAGCAGCTTTAGTAACTTCTTCAATATCACTAGCTTCTAATTTAGATTTAATTTGTTCTTCATTTAATGAAGATTTTAATGAATAAGCATAAGATTCCAAACCATTCTTAGCTTGAACTCTCTTAGCTTCCTTTTCATCTTCATCTTTGAATTTTTCAGCTTCAGAAACCATTCTTTCAATATCTTCTTTAGATAATCTACCTTTATCATTAGTAATGGTAATTTTTTGAGTTTTACCAGTACCTTTTTCTAAAGCAGAAACATTCAAAATACCATTAGCATCAACATCAAAGGTAACTTCAATTTGTGGAACACCTCTTGGGGCTGGTGGAATACCAGATAATTCGAATTTACCTAATAAGTTATTATCCTTAGTCTTAGCACGTTCACCTTCATAAACTTGAATAAGAACACCTGGTTGATTATCAGCATAAGTAGAGAAAGTTTCAGATTTTTTGGTTGGAATGGTAGAATTTCTTGGAATTAATTTAGTCATAATACCACCAGCAGTTTCAATACCCATAGATAATGGAGCAACATCTAATAATAATAAATCTTGAGTTTTAGATGAAGTATCACCAGATAAAATAGCAGCTTGAACAGCAGCACCATAAGCAACAGCTTCATCTGGATTAATAGATCTATTTGGTTCTTTACCATTAAAGAAATCAGAAACTAATTTTTGAACTTTTGGAATTCTAGTAGAACCACCAACAAGAACAATTTCATGAACTTGAGATTTATCAACTTTAGCATCTCTTAAAACTTTTTCAACTGGATCTAAAGTAGATCTGAATAAATCTTGACATAATTCTTCAAATCTAGCTCTAGTAATTGAAGTATAGAAATCAATACCTTCGAATAAAGAATCAATTTCAATAGAAGTTTGAGCAGAAGAAGATAAAGTTCTTTTAGCACGTTCACAAGCAGTTCTTAATCTTCTTAAAGCTCTTTGATTAGAAGATAAATCCTTCTTATTTTTTCTCTTAAATTCATTAACAAAATGGTTAACTAATCTATGATCAAAATCTTCACCACCCAAATGAGTATCACCAGCGGTAGATTTAACTTCAAAAATACCATCTTCAATAGATAATAAAGAAACATCAAAAGTACCACCACCTAAATCAAAAATTAAAACATTCTTTTCTTGTTCATCTTTTTTATCTAAACCATAAGCAATGGCAGCAGCAGTTGGTTCATTAATAATTCTCATAACATTTAAACCAGCAATTAAACCAGCATCTTTAGTGGCTTGTCTTTGAGAATCATTGAAATAAGCTGGAACGGTAACAACGGCATCATTAACTTTATCACCCAAATAACCTTCAGCAGTTTCTTTCATTTTACCTAAAATCATTGAAGAAATTTCTTCTGGAGTGAAAACTTTAGTTTCACCTTTAAATTCAACTTGAATATGAGGTTTACCAGATTTTTCAACAACTTTAAATGGGAAATGTTTAGCATCATTGGTAACTTCAGCATCATCAAATTTACGACCAATTAAACGTTTAGCATCAAAAACAGTATTAACTGGATTCATAGCAGCTTGATTTTTAGCAGCATCACCAATCAATCTTTCAGAATCAGTAAAAGCAACGAAAGATGGAGTGGTTCTGTTACCTTGATCATTGGCAATGATTTCAACACGATCATTGGCAAAGTGAGCGACACAGGAGTAAGTAGTACCTAAATCAATACCGACGGCTGGCATTTTTTGTATTTAATCTATTTTAATAAAAAGAATATAATAAAATATATCTATAAAGAAGAAAGAAAAGAAAGAATTGTAAAAAAAAAAATTTTCCTAAAAAGCCAATCCAATTGATTTAAATAAAGTAAAATTTGAAAAAAAATTCGACGACCAACTTAGATTAGTGTAATCCAAAGAAGATTCTATAGAGTTCCAGAGAATTCTCACAGTATCTGGGTGCAATTTTTTTTCTTTTTACAAATTCCTTCACAGTTTTCTTCTTTGAGTGATACAAAATTTAATTTGAAATGACAGAAGCTTTTAGAAGCTTATGGAAGCTTTTTTTTTTTTGTTTGTTCTTTTTCTTTTTTTTCTTTTTTGATTTGGGGTCACGTGATTCACTTTTTAATTCGGTTTATTGTACACCATCAAGTATGGGGTATGGTTGCAAAACTACAGTTACACTAGATGTACATACACTAGTTGGTAATATTTAGTAGTCATATTTGAAAGGGACCAAGACTTTTTCTGATTTTTTTTCAATGGCACTGACAATAATACATAAAGAGAAGAAGGAGAAAAGGGAGAAAACACGTAGGGAAGAAGAAGAAAGATAGAGATATAGAGACAGAAGAACAAGAAGCAAAGGATTAATTTGATTTTTCTTTTGTAAAATCATTAACAAAGTAGAAGCCACCAATTTGTCTGGTAACTTGTTTAATTTGAATCCAAGATTGTTTTAAGATTGGGATATTAGCTTTATTAACCAATTCTTCAATTTGAATTTCAATTGATTTAAAATAATTTCTAGTGAAAATCAGTTTTTCATATCTTAATTTAATAAAGATTAAATAGATTAATACTGGAGTTAAAGATCTTTTTCTAAAAGTAAACATTCTAATTAATAACCAACCTAAAGTATAAATTTCCAAGATTGAAGCTAATTGAATTGATTTTGTATTATTTAAATTAATAAAAGATCCAATTTTATTACTAATTGGATGATTTTCTAATTTAAAAATTGGTAATAAATAACCTTTAACATAAGCTAAAACATGAAATGTAGAATATAATGCAAATGATGATAATGTTAAAAGAACATAAGGTCTTAAAAATAATAATGATAATCCTAAAAATAAATAATGAGTATTATCATCTTTTAATAAAACTGGTAATTTAGTTCCCTTTTTCAAACTAATTTGATAAATTAAAATTCCAAAACTTTCAATAACTCCAATTAATGCCAATTGATACCAAAATTTATATAATCTAACTCCAATCTTAAAATATGTTAAAAAGTAAAAAAAAATACTAATAATGGTAATAACATGTCCAATAAACCATGCAAATTGTAAACTTTTAATAACATTGATTAATTGACTAGTATCAGTACCTTGTCCTTGACTTGCACTGGTGCTTGCACTTGCATTGGCACTTTGACCACTCACGGGTTTATCAGCAGCTGCACTGGTTTGTTGCTTGGGGGTAGAAGTAACCGGTTGATCAGACATATTCCTCTGGTTATTTCAATTGGATTAATTCAATTGGGATGTTATCAATTGGTTAATATCAATTGGTTAATTGGGAAAAGAAGGAAGTATCTTTATATTTATAAAGGGGTGGCTTCTCTAAAATTTCACTTGCCATACCGAACAAACGAAAAAAAAAAAAAAAAAAAAAAAAAAAAAAAAAAAAAAAAAAGAAAAAAGTGCTGAAAGCAAAGCGTGACAACTAAATTTTCTCGAGAGCGAGTGAAATTTTCCCATCGCTCTAGCAAACAAAGGCTGAGAGTGATGAGATTATCATTACGTATGTAATTGTTTTCTTGCAACTGTTATAATAGTTGTTAAATTTTGTAAAAGATGTTAAAATTGTAAGTGTTGTTTGTAAGTAAGTGTTGTTGTCAAGGGTCTGGGTTAGTAGACTACGCAACGAAGGGCTTTTACTACAAGATTTTAAGATACGGGAAAACAATTTATGTAATAAAGAAAACAACAACTTAAAAAAATCATCTTATAGACATTCTGATAGAAAATAATTCGTCATAAGATTGAAAAGAAAGAGATGAATGGAAAGAGAAATAGTTTTAAAACAACAACAACAAAAAAATAAGAGAGATAATTGACAAAGAAGATTGACAAAGATCGATTAACGAAGGAAACCTTTTCTAGATTTTTGAGGAGCAGGTGCTGGAGGATCTTGGGGTAATGATTTTTGTTTTTCTAATTGAATTTTTTTATCTTCTAATAATTTAATTTGTTTAATTAATTTATCCTTCATTTCTTTATGTCTTGAAAATAAATCAGCTTCAGATCTTTGTAATTTTTTCTCCTTTTCACTAACTTTTTGTTGGAAAACTGTCTTCATTTCAGTTTCCATTTTAGCTAATTTTGCTTCATGTAAAGCTTTTTCTTCTTCTTGTTTTAATAATGGATCAAATTCTCTAAAAACCAGATGATCTTGTTCAATTCCCATTTTAGTTAATTTTTCCAGTCTATATTGTTCATATAATTTATTATTAGTTGATTCTTTTAATTCTTCCAAATAATTTCTAATTAATAATTGACGTAATTTTATAAAATCATTATGTTGTTCATTATCAACTTCAATTATACCCCAAGGATAAACTCTACCTCTAACAATTCTACCATCATTAGTTTCAACTTCTTTTGTTGAACCAACAACTGCAAAAGGATATTTATCTAAAATTGATTTAGTATGAAGAATTGTTTCTTCATCATCAATATCATAATTATTTGGTTTAAAAATTTTAATATTTTGAAATTTAATATCATCTAAAATTCTTTGTTTAAATTCAAAAATTTCTTCATCAGTTAAAGTATCTGATTTAGCAATAATTGGTATTAAATTAACTTTTTCATGAATTTGTTTCATTAAAGTTATATCTAATGATCTTAATGAATGACCAGTTGGTTCAATAAAATATAATAAAGCATGAATTCTATGATCAATAATATTATTTCTATTTATTCTTGATTCACTTTCTAAATAATTATCAAATCTTTGATTAATTTCTTCAACAATTGGTTTCCACAGATCATTATTATTAATTGATTCACCAAATCCTGGAGTTGTAATAACATTTAAATTTAATTTAACTCCATCTTCTTCTATAATTGAATTAGTTGATCTAATCTTAACACCAGTTGTTATATCATTATTTGATTCTAATTCTAATTCTTCATCTTGTTGATTATTACTTGTTAATATTTCTCGATTAAATAATGTATTAATTAATGTTGATTTACCTAATCCACTTTCTCCAACAGTCATTAAATTTAATTGGAATCCTCTTCTAACCGATTTTCTATGCCATTGTTTAGGTAAATTGGCAAATCCAACATAACCATTCAATTTACGTTTAATAATTTTAACCTCTCTTGAAACAACCGAATCTTTTAAAGATCCTTGAGGAGCAGCATCAATTTCTATTAATCATTGTTAGTACTTTTTTTTCTCATTTTCTTCTTCAATGCTCTTCAACCATTCAGTTTAATACATACCAGAAGTCATCTTGTTTGATTTCTTTTCGCCAATATTAATATTTCAAGCTTTTGTCAATTCACAAAAACACTTGATTGATTTAGAAAAGAATGATTTGAAAAGAAAACTTAACCTAAGTAATTTTTTACTCTTTTTCTTTGGCGGGGATTTAAAGACTGATTATCACTACTTATTCAATAGAATACCAGTAGACAAGCTTATTAATGATAACTGGAAATTACTTGATTTGAGTTTAACTTTTCTAATTCAACGAGAAGTTTAACGAGTTTTTCTCTGTCTTTCTGTCTTTTTTTTTTTTTTTTTTTTTTTTTTTTTTTTTTTTTTTTTTTTTTTTTTTTTTTTTTTTTTTTTTTTTTGTTTTTTTTTTTTTTTTTTTTTTTTTTTTTTTTTTTTTTTTTTTTTTTTGGTTGTTTCTGTCGTTGTTTTGTTTTGTTGTTTTGATTTTTGTGGTTCTTGACTGCGGGTGCACGGGTGTGTCTTTGTTAATTGTGAGCGTGTCAACTTTATTTTTCACAGACGTGTCGCTGCTGCAAATTATTCAGTTTATACTTGTGTTGTAGTCATATGGAGATGTATTGGTAGTCATATGGGGATGTGGTCATATGGAAATGTACCATTGATAGTCATATGGAA
This sequence comes from Hyphopichia khmerensis, assembly GCA_030569195.1. NCBI lineage: Eukaryota > Fungi > Ascomycota > Pichiomycetes > Serinales > Debaryomycetaceae > Hyphopichia > Hyphopichia khmerensis. Next base: position 67,546 of record JAJMKE010000005.1, on the reverse strand, counting down.
ATGTGGTCATATGGAAATGTACCATTGATAGTCATATGGAAATGTACCATTTGAAAATGTAAAATTGGTGTAGTAAAGAGTGTATTTGAGTGATTGTCATATAGTATTAGATAGAGCTGGTATATCTTGGGGACTTGCGTATCAACCAGTCATATTGCTTTTATATACTTACTGATATACTTATATAGTTTATTATCTCAATTATAGTGATGTTCATAAACCAGTGATGTTAATTCATAAACGAATTCAGCTGCGAAAAACGAATAGCCATTGAAGATCAACGTACACTTGCAACCAAATACAATGTAGTTGATTGCCATTACAATAATCGTGTTTTTGCAAATCAAGCTCGCTATCGAGATAAACCGTTCAAAATCTTTCAAATTTCCAATTCGATTACTTACTTCCAATTCGATTACTTAAATTATACCTTTTGGTCACATAAATAACTTACCTATGAAAGTAAGCTAGTACCCCGGGTGCTTGTTACCCTAATTGACCTTGTAGAAAAGATCTAGTACTAAATAAGGGTCAAAAACTCGATAACGAAGAAATGTTAGATTTTTGCAAAAATTAAACATTTTTGTGGGAAAATTACATAAAACTCATACAATAACTCACCAGTTATGCAACAAATTACTACAAATTAATAAAAACATAAAATAAGTCAATAAAAACATTAAAAAATTAATAAAAATTCATTATACATAAATTCTATACATGATTAATACTTTTCTAAAGATTCCAATAAAAATTGTAATCCTAATTTAGCAAATTCAGTCATATTAAAAGATCGATCATTACTACCAGTACTTCTACTACAAGAAATTTCCCCATTTGGTCCATTCAATCCAAGATAAACCGTACCAACTTTACTATTCTTTGAATTCTCATGATTATCTAGATGTAAATCAGTTGATGGTCCTGCAAATCCAGTTTCTGATAATACATACGTTGATCCTAATTCATATTTTGTGGTTCTAGCTAGTTTTAATGCAACTTGTTCAGATGGTCCCATATAATCACTTATCTCTTCATCCGTCCAACCTGATACTTTCAATCTTTGCTTTAATGAATAAACTAATTTACCTCCAATATAAAAATTAGATGCTCCCGGTATTGATACCAAATATGCCGATATTAATCCTCCACATGCTGCCTCACTAATTGCCAATGTCTCATTCTTACTTCTCAAATGTGTTGCTATTTTATTTACAAGTTCTTTTATCTCATCTTCTGGAAATTGTCCCATATTAACTGCTGTTGGCTTACTTGATAAGTCAATACTTATTAAAACAAAAGTCGTGTATAACTTTTTTCTGTAGCTTCTCTCTCTCTTTTTTTTTTTTTGGCTTTTTTGTATGTCGTTCTTTGGTACGCACTCAAAAAAGTGGCAATCAAATCAATAAATGGGAAGGAATTAAGAGTTTTATCAATTTATTTTCAAATTTTTAAATATCAATTGATAATATGGGCTCAAAGGGTATTAAGTTCAATGCTGGTAAAGTGCAATACGACGAAGAAACCAAACGTTGTACTCCATTACCATTCAAGGGAGTAATTTCAATAAAACCAAATGTTGATGAAGAAGAATTTTATGATTTTACTTGGACTCCAAAATCAAATACAACAAGAAGTTTAGAAAAAGATGAATTATTAATCATACCTGGAGACGTTAGTTTCAAACAAATTAAATCATGTAAAACCGGTCGCGTGTTTGCATTGACCTTTTTAAGTTCTGGTGCTAAAAACTTATATTGGTTACAGGATGTTGGTGATGATGATGACTTGGATAAATTAACTGAAAAGGATAAAGTGATTGTTAAAACAGTGGAAGAATTGATTACTCCTAAAGATGAAGAAGAAGATGATGATGAAGAGGAGGTGAAACAAAATGAATCAAAACAAGAATCAAATCATCAACAATCTATTAAAGAGGAAGAAGAACCAAAAGAGTAAGTATCTTCTTTTAAAGTTTTTCTTTCTTTCATTTCATGAATAATGTCTTCATCTATCTAATTGTTTTTTATACAAACTCATTAACCTTTGTTTTTTTTTTTTTTTTATTTTTTGTTACTTTTTGTTTCTTTATCCACTTTCACTTCTTTTTTGATATATCTACTATTTGCATATGATGAATATACATTCTTTCCAATCAGTAATACTAACCTTTACCTTTTAGTAAATCAATAATTCCTCTTAATTCAATTAATGAACTATTAACCCCAGAATTAATCGATCACCATTTATCTAAATTGTCTCCTCAACAACTCACAGATTTATATTCAGAGCATTTACCCCCTTCCAATTCAATTCCTCCAACTAAACATGATATAATGCAAGTGGTTAGAAGTGGCTTTTTCCAACAAACTACCAATAAACTAAGTGAACAATTAAGAGAAAGTAGAGGGGTTGGCTACTTACTTGCTCAATCTTTCCATTACGACTACCAAGGTGAAGGCATCGATGCCTTCTTGAATGGTATAAGAAAAGTCTCCAAAAAAGAAAAGGATGATTCATCCAACTAGTTTTGTATATTCTATTTTAGCAGTAATGAAAATGGTACTAGCTTATCTTGTTCAATGTAAATATGTACGGATGTTGTTCCAAGATGTAAGTCACGTGAGCAAAATATGACCTGAGAATCTATTTTATTGATCCTTCCAAAAAAACAAAAAAAAAAAAAAAAAAAAGAGTTTACAGCGGGTAAATTTGCCAATCTTTAGAATTATCTTCATTCAACACTCAATTAATAGCTGTATTGATACTATATACACCTTATATACTATTGGGAATTTAAACTAGACTATAGCGAAGACTCAATTATACAATTTCGTCATTCGACTACCATTTGCTATTGATTGCTTTGTCTAAAATTGTCTTTTTTCTTTCCCTTGTTCACCATACATTTTTTTTTTGCTTTACCCTAGTGTGACCATCTACTTTTATAAAGCCTCCTACTCAAAGATCTATTTCATATAACCTTGAGAGATCTTAACTTACATAAGACTCATCACGAATATCAATCGCTACATATAAGAAGTTTGGTGCTTTGTTATTTGAAATTCATCATCATTTCATCCAAAATTTTTCTTTTCTTTTTTGCAGTACACCAGCAAAAGTGAAATTCTGAAAGCCCATTCTTCATTCACTACTATTATACCGTTCCCTCTAAAAGGGTATACAGTTTATACAAATGAAAAATCAATAGGATTCTTATAAGATCTTTTTCTTAATTGTTTTTGGCTGTTCACTTTGATTCATTATATCCCTTTGTTACCCTCACTTTACCCCCCACTTTATTGAATCTTCACTCCGGGCATCAAAACAATACTGATTCAATCATCTGTGTTCCTCACAACTGAATCTTTTATTCCAATCATCTGATAACGCAGGCTTACCCCCCCCTTGTTCCCCTTTCTCCATTTCCTTTGCAGATATATATATATATATACTTGAATTACAATGTCGTCGACATACCCAGCGTCTCCATCGTTGGCATCTCCCTTGGATTCAGATTCTTCATTACCTTCCCCTCTACCCAAATCAAATCCTACTTTGAAAATAGGTGTGGAAGATGCTAACCATAACCCTCGTGATAAAGAAAATCTGAGAGTTTCATCAATAAATACTGCCTTAGCTGGATCAAGAAATTCCCCAGGTCCAGAAATTTTTAATATCAATAAAACTGGCCCTGCCACAACAGAAATATCAACTCCAGATACTCCAACAATGTCAGCAACTTCCAATGATGAATATTTCCCAGATTTACCAAAAGTTGATGATAAAGATTTAAGACATAACCTTTTTGAAAAAGTAAGTGGCATTTTTAGTAAAACTTTATCTAGATCAAGAGGTAATTCAATATCCTCAATATCTTCTGATAAACTGTTAAATGTACCCCCTAATAATCAAAATAGGAAAACTTCTCAACATTCAAATTTATCACAAACTGAAACTAACTCCTCAGATATTCACGACTTTACCCCTAATAATGATAATAATGCCCCTACTAATGCTAACGAATTATTGAAGACCAATTCAAATGATGTTTATCGTAACTTTAATACTATTAATACTAATAAATCTAATTATACTAATACAACTAATTCCATCAAATCCCCAAAATCACCTCGTGAGTTTAACCCTTCCTTCAAGTCGAATAATTCAAATCTACGTCATCAATCAGTAAGAGAAACAAGTAGGGTCTTTCTTGAATATGATCCTATAAATAAACGTAAGGTGTTGAATACTTATGAAATCTTGAGAGAAATTGGTAGAGGTGAACATGGTAAAGTTAAACTCGCTCGTGACCTTATTGAAGATAAATTGGTTGCTATCAAAATTGTTAATAGAAAATCAAAGAAGGATAGACCAGCTTTGAGAATGAGAAGATCTTCCAAAGTTCAAATTCCCGGTAATGATTATGAAACTAAAATTAAAAGAGAAATTGCCATCATGAAAAAATGTAATCATAAACATATTGTCAGACTTAAGGAAGTTCTAGATGATTTGAATTCGTACAAAATTTATTTGGTACTTGAATATCTTGAAAAAGGTGAAATACATTGGAAAAGGCAACGCTTTAATAATCGGCTGGACGATGAAAATTCTTTAAATAATCATGTTGATATTCCATGTTGTGGATCACAAGGCAGAAGAAGATATACTATTGATGATGAAGATAATGATTTACTTTCAAATGAATTCTCCCCCAATTTAACCTTTAAACAATCAAGAAAAGTGTTTCGTGATGTTTTATTGGGTTTGGAATATTTACATATGCAAGGAATTGTTCATCGTGATATAAAACCGGCAAACTTGTTGGTTAGTTCAGACAACGTGGTTAAAATTAGTGATTTTGGTGTCTCCTTTGCCTCTTCGTTAAATACTAATGATGAAGGTAAATTAGTAAATGAAATGGAATTAGCAAAAACTGCAGGTACTCCTGCCTTCTTCGCCCCTGAATTATGCCAAACCAATTTTTCTTCCAATAGTTCAAATTCAGTATCTGCATCTTCCTTGGAAATCTTAAAGAATGATCAATTATCTTTAACAAAAATTTTGCCAAAGATTAACTATAAAATTGATATTTGGGCTCTAGGTGTAACATTTTACTGTTTGTTGTTTGGGAAAGTCCCCTTCAACGCCGATTCCGAATATGCTTTATTTCAGGTTATTGTTAATGAAAAACTTGAATTTCCTAAAGATCGATTTTCTTTTAATTCACCAACAGAAGTTAGTGAAGTCGAATTTGAATTAGCCAAGGATTTGATCACCAAGTTACTTGATAAAGATGCAAATACTAGAATTGATATTCAAGAAATAAAAAATCACCCTTTTGTTTTAATGGATCTTGAAGATGACTTGGATCTGTTGAATGAACTTTTGTACTTGAATGATACAAGTGGTGGCAATTTACTTAGCGAAGATGCCGTTTCGAAAATTGATTTAAGAAATGGTGTCCTGCAAAGTGAAATTGATAATGCAGTAGTTGGTGTTGGTAGCAAAATCAAAAGAAGCATCGTTGAAGCTATCAAGTCAAAAGATAGCAAAGCTATCAAAGATTTTGCCCAAAGAATGGAAAACTCTTACAGTTCTTCGAGTGGTGAAGATTCAGTAATTGATTCAAAGAAAAATTCATTTTCGGCTTTGCATAGTTCAAACAGAAGTGAATACTCTGTCATTCTTTCGGAAGCTCTACAAACTTCAACTCCACCTCGGTCCACTTCACCAGCTGGCCGTTCTACCCTAATGGCTCGCTCTAGCAATTTTGATCCATTTACCTCGGCTCCTCATATCCCATCGGGCTTGTCCTCTCAACAACATCCATCCGATAGTCAATTATCGTTAGAGTCATCATCGCAGGCTCCAAAAGGTCTGAGACCAAGTAATATAATTTTACAAGAGGTCATAGAATCTCATAGTCCTGCAACTAGTAGAAGAGGATCATCTGCTGGCTTAACAGAAGCTCCTCAAATAGAGACTAAAAGAAATGTCGGTGGTGATTTGTACTTGAAAAACCAGTCGATAGTGGATACTTTTAAAGGGATTCAACAACAAGATGATAAGAGAAGAAGATCTAGTATTTTTTCAAATAATTCTATTCCTCAGCGCTCTCGTCATTCATCAACTGCTGATTCAGATGATCCCAACTCCAGTCGTGGCCGTAATCTTCCTCCAACATCACCTCAAGAAGTTCCATTTGAAAACAGATTGAGAGTGAGCCCACTTGATATTAATCCAGAGGGGAGACCCCATTCTCTTATTTCTTTACCGTTATCTGAAAGTTTTGCTTCTTTGGATAGTTTCAATGACGAATATCTCACCTTCAAGTATAATGAAGTGAACTCCAAGAAGCAATTTCAAAATGTTTTGAAAAAGGATAATGATGTCAGTAATTCGGATCCAAGCTTTCTCACAACAAAAGAACAAAGAGATGCTTCAAGTGCAATTAATACCATCAACGAAAAGTTTCAAAACTTTGACTTGAACTCGCTGATGAACTCTCACGGCGTCAAGTTTAATGTGGAACCTCCTACGAGTGATACTATGGGCCCAAAGAAGTTTCAAAATTTCTCTTCTTCTTGCTCTTCGTCATCATCCTCAGTATCAAGCAGTGGAAGTGAAAGCGGCAGCGATAGTGAGGGCGAGGGAGGAAACTTGACTTTGAAGTTTTCCTCAAAAGTAACTCCTAAATCCAGACCTCCATTCTTATCATTGAGCAATAGAGCAAAATCTCATGATTCAAACTTACCAGACTTAATGAGACATACCTCTTCCTACAATGAAAGTCCTGTTATTTTTCAAGATAATCTTCCAGAATTTGCAGATGTTCCCGCTTCATTGATGTCGGATGTACCAAGAAGTAGTTCCCACGCAATGGATCCAACAGTGTCTGTGGTTTCTAGTAATGGTTCAAGTATAACATTGACCCAGGATGGTGCCAAATTCAATCCTCAAGGCAGCACCAGGAACCCTTCCAACTTACACCCATCTGCTTCCGCTTCCAAAAATAGTGGATTTCAGACTAATTCCAACTCCGAAAGTCAGAATACTGGTGAATCTGCTTCATCAAGGAATAGAAGAATTGACAGGATTAACACTAGACAACCTTCTCCTCTTGTCAACAATGCTCCACAATCTGCGAAAGCCACTACGAACTCTCATTTGGTTAGTTCAATTACCAAAGAGAAGGATAACATAAGAGATAATTTGTTCAATAATCATTTTAATAACCATTATAAGAAGGATCCTGTACAATATCCATTTCCTAAATCCCATCATTTAGATACCGACAAGGAAACAAGCATGAAGCAATCAGCAAGAAAAGATGGTATTAGTAGGCCTAACTATTACCGTTCGAACTCAGTGACGGTTGGTTTAATCCAACGTAACAAAGATCATATTGGCAATATTGATGATAACGAACAACTTTAGAATAACCTTACAGAGGCATATACATGTATTAATAAATAACTAATAGCATCAACTACAAGTAATTTAATTAGTATTCTCAAACGTAGCATTTATTGTTGTATATAAAGTACTCAAAACCATAAAAATAAACCTGAAGAGCGATTCAAGCCATAAACTTTGAACGAATTGAGATGATATATTTAATTTCCATCCCGTGGAAACAAAATTTAGACTTGCGATGACTCTGAATAACAAAAAGACCTCCGAAATATCGACTAATAAACGGAATTGACTGACCTAAGTAAAAAAATAAAGAATGAAATGAAATAGAAATAAAAAGAAAAACTAAAAAAAAACCCAAATAAAAGTCAACGTAGAAATAAAAGACGTATCAACGTACAAAACGTTTTGAAAAGAAACATAAAAAAAGTAAAAGTAGGTAGCTAAAAAGCAATCTGGGGAATATTTACAATAAAAGAAAGAGAAGAGAAAAACTGCATCCCGAAGATAAGTTTAAGATGATGATCTAATGAATTAAAGTAATTCGATTTTTTTCTTTAAAACGGAGAGCCTATTACCAATACTAACAATAAACTTTTCAACCATTGCTCTATCTTCATCATCTAATTTTTCTTCCTCTGTAGAGCTCTCATCAAGAAGAGCTTCCAACATCCAAATGGCGGTACTATAGGCTAATTCACAACCTTTTAAATCCTCCTTAACCAATTCGTTAACAGCAGCATTTCTTGAAATTTCCAAGGCACGATCAAAAATCAATTTCTCAGCTATAACCTCATTACCTCTATTGGAAAATTGATTGTTCTTTAACCATGAGGAATTTGAAGAAGGTAAAATCTCGGTAGTATTTGACTCTTTGTTAATGGAATTATCAGCTTCTTGTAATCTTAATCTAATGAACTCAGCCTTTTCTAAGCATTCATTGAATTTTTCTCTAATCCACTGAACAAGTTCATTGATTTTAGGAATACTGTTGCTTTGTTTTATCAAAGCTTGAGAAGATGGAGCCTCACCACTGGTTTCCATTTGGGATTTATTTTCGAACTGATCATACCACCATTCGCTTGCAACAGCCATACCCCTGGCTAATAACGATAAAGTTTTAACGTATAAAACTACACCTTCTTCACTGATAGCCTTCACCATTTTTGGAGGTAAAATATCATTTTGATGAAGAAAATCATCATCCAAGCCATCAGAAGAAGGAGGTGAGGGAATCAATTGGCTGAATTTGACATCTGCAAACAAGTTGACTGCGTGTGCTTTTGTAGCTAAGGATTCTAAAGTATTCAAAACCTGCATATCTGAAGGTAATTTTGGTTGAGGCGAGGGCAGCTTTGAAGAGGTAGCATTAGCAATAGTTGAAGATGTTGGTAAATTCAACTTATTCAAGAGTAAATTATTTTCAAAATTTGGACCTGACATAACATTTGAATAAGGTTGATTATCTTTATTTGAAAGTACCAATTTATCATTTGTATTATCAACTAGATTATCTGCCGCGGTAGCATTAACACCAAATAGTCTGTTTGAGGCTAATCCGATAGCTTTAGTTAATGCATTGGTTGGAGAGATTGAAATTGAAATTCTTCTATCATGGAAACTACCTCTTCTTTGGCTCTCTGCAGAATTCGACCTAATAGAAGACGACCTTCTGAACAAAGGATTTAAGGGCGGTTTTTGAATTTGTTGATTATCCAGGAAAGATGGCTGCCTACCTTGAGGATTCTCTCTTGATTCATGAATAGATAAACCATTCAGATTACGACGAGGATTTATAGCTACCGCCCCACTACCGGCGCTTTGTAATTCATCAGCGATAGCATTCACTTCAACAACTCTTTTTTCAACGACAACATAATCTTTTTCCAAGATTGTTTCATCCTTTCGTCCCAATTTATTTTTATTATTATTATTATGAATCGACTCACCGATTGATTCAGGATCAGGACTATTTTTATTTATTATTTTTTTGATTTCTTCATCTCTAGAAGAAGAAGAGGTATATTTAGGAATTGGGATATTATCTTTGAATCTATGAGAGGTTGAACGAGGACTTGTATCATTGTCGTATTTATTAATTGGATGATTCCTAGCAGGGGTCATTGTAGCAATTGGTTGTAATGGCTTTGATCTTTCGGAAGGTTTTATTGGAGAAATATATTCACTGATGAATAAGTTTTCATCCATTTCTGAAGTCTCAAGAGGTTCGTCGTTACTTTCCAAATCACAAGTTATCAAAGGATCATTAAAGAATTCATTGAAGGAAATTCTTTCGGTTGGATTATACTTTAGTAAAGATCTTATCAAACGTTTACAAGATTCTGGAACTTTAGCAGAAGCTGAAAACTTAATGCGATCTTCTGCTTTTTCAATATTTGCCAATAATTCAATATGATTAGCAGCCTTAAAAGGAGGTCTACCACAAGTCATTTCATAAAGAACGGCACCAACTGACCATAAATCAGCTTTAGCATTATATTTTTCATATCTTAAAATTTCAGGAGCCATATAAAGAGGAGAACCACATAAAGTTTCAGCCATTGAAGTTGAAGGTAAGAAACGAGCAAAACCGAAATCGGCAATTTTTAAAATTGGTAATTCCCATAAACCAACAAATTGACCATTTTCAAAATCTGATTTTGAATGAACAGGGGGGCATAACAATAAATTTTGAGGTTTTATATCTCTATGAACCAAACTTTTACTTCTTAAAAATTCCAAAGCGGAACTTAATTGTTTTAAGAAATGAAGAACCAAAGTTTCATTTAAACCATGGGAACCTTCAGGGGATGGATAACGTTCTAATAAAGATGATATAACTGGATGAGTTTTGATAAGTTGATCTCTTTTCCTTATAAAATAAGATAAATCACCCATTGAACAATAATCCATCACCAAATGGAAATGAGATTTAGATTGATTATAATCTAATAATCCAACTATATGAGGATGTTTCATAGTCTTCAAAATAGATATTTCAATCTCTAAATTAGCAATCAATTTTTTTGATTTTAATTTTGATCTAACCACCGATTTAATAGCCACTGAAGCATGAGTTTTATTATTGATACACTTATAAACTGTGGCAAAAGAACCTTTACCTATTTCTGGACCAACAGTATAAATCCCAATTTCTTTACTCTCCCCATCAGAGGACGAGGAAGAAGACCGATGGGATCTGGTGGAAGCATGAGAGGCGGCAGACATCATTGATTGAAGTTAATTGATGATGTTGCTGCTGACTAAGAAGAAAACAAGTAGTTATAACCAACAAAAAAAAAAAGGGGAGCCTTTTGATTTAACTGATAGCGCGGAAGAGTTTTAGCAGTAGTAGTAGTAAGTTTACCTAAACAAACAAACAAAACAAAAAAAAAAAAAAATGCGCTGTGGAGGCTATCGAAAACACTTGGATAGATAAGAGGAGGGGTGAAGGAAGAGGGCAATTGACTAAGACCAAAAGCAAAATCAGTTAATCCGCGTCTAAAACACGTAACAATAATCCTTTCCAAAAAGGTAAGAATAGAATAGCAAGAGAAAAGACCACCAAAAATTTAACTTATAGCAGCAAGAGACAAAATCTCAATCCCTTTAGTATACAAAATAGAATAAAATAGACAAACCTCAAAGAAAAAAAGGGAAAAGGAGAATCTATAGAACAATATTAGGACGAGTAATCGAGTTTCTGAATTCAGAAGAAAAACCAAAAGTGAACAAAAATTTGACTTGTTGGTTGTCAGGCCGAAACCCAATGAATTCCAATACACACTAACTAGGTAAATTGGGATAGCTGCCGGTTATTATTGATAACCCCCCATACAAATAGGAATCAATAAGCGCGTAAATCTTATTTTTTTTTCTCTCTTTCCCTCGTTCTAATATATCTGGGGAAACACTTATAACTAGTATTCTAATGGCGGCTCTAATGGCGCTAGGATTGACTTAATATAGATCAATTATTGAGCAACAAAACAATAACCGCTTAAAGGTTATCAACGGATGAGAGGGAGTTCTTTGTCTTTTTATTTTTTTTTTTCTGTTTGTTCTATTATGATCTTTTTTTTTTTTCTTTTTCTATGGAGTGTAGTTTCTTATGGTTTAAAGTGCAAACTGATAAACGACTAGTGATCCAACAGCAAAGATGAGCGGAAGACGTGGGTCGAATGAAGTTAAGAGTTCCCTTAGAATGAAGCTTTAGGTAAAAAGGGAAAGATGATTCGTAATTGAAGAAGAGAAAAGAAGTGTGGTAATAAAAAAAAACTAAGAGTCACTAATTCGTGATGAATCATATTGGTGACTGATCACATATGCTTATCGATAAGTCACTAAGCGCTAAGAGCCACGGACCCAGACACCACAATCCACAATCACGTGACAAAAGACCCTCGTAATTCCACACCGACTTCCGACCAAAAAAAAGAAGACATAAAATGTACGGGTCTACAAAAGAAAAACCAGTAGAACACAGAACCCCCTTAGTTGCTATTGTCTAAGAAGAACAAAAAGAACAAAAAAAAGAGCAGCATCAAAATAGTGTCACCATACAGAAGCAAAAAAAAAGAGAAAGATCTTAGACGCCCACATTGCATTTCATTTTATTATACGATTGAATGATCCCAGAAGGTTGTATATTCCATTGATAAACTATAGTATCCCAATTGGCACTCCCAGTGATTATAAAAGATAAAGACATTGAGATTTTGTCTATATATAAGATAGAGGATTGATTATGTTTGAATCAATTGTTGCTAATCTTTTAAATCGAGTTTTAGGCTCATATATAGAAAATTTTGATCCAAAACAATTAAATATTGGAATATGGAGTGGTGATGTTAAATTAAAGAATTTGAGATTGAAAAAAGAATCTCTAGATAAGTTTAAATTACCACTTGATGTAAAATTTGGACATTTAGGAGAATTAACTTTACAAATTCCTTGGTCAAATTTAAAATCAAAACCAGTTAAAATTATAATTGAAGATGTTTATGTATTAGCATCACCAATTGTTTTACAAGATTATGATATTGAAGATGAAAAAAGACGAGATTTACAATTAAAGAAGGAAAAATTAGAAGATTTAGAAAATTTATTAAGTGCAACTGGTCAGAATCAACAATTGGCTTCAGATTCAAATAATAATGAATCTTTTACTGAAAGTTTAATAACAAAGATTGTTGATAATTTACAAGTTACTATAAAGAATATCCATGTCAGATATGAAGATGATTCAATATTAACAGAAGATGCATATTCAATTGGTTTAACTTTAAATGAATTATCAGCTGTTTCAACTGATCAAGGTTGGACTCCAAGTTTTATATCAATAACTCAAAGTTTTTCAAGAAAATTATTATTATTGAAAAAATTATGTTGTTATATGAACACTGATTCAAATTCAGTATTTTCAAAGGATCCTGATGAATTACTACAAAATTTAAAAGATTCAATGAATTCTACTCAAATCCAATATTTATTGAAACCAGTCTCTGGTGAAGGTAGATTAACTGTTAATAAAGCTGGTACTACTGAATCTTCACCACATGTAAAAGCAGAATTATTCTTTGATGAATTTGGTATAGATTTAGATTCTCAACAATATAAAGATATTTTATGGACTGCTTCAAAATTTCATTGGTTTATTAAAACTCAAAAATTTAGAAAATTTAGACCAAAAGTTCCAGTTCAAGATGATCCAAAACAATGGTTCAAATATACTGCTAAATCAATCCTTGATGAAATACACGAAAAGAATTATAAATGGAGTTGGCAGTATTTTGCTAAAAGGAGAGATCAAAGAAAAGCCTATGTTAATTTATGGAAATTGAATTTAACTAAAAAAATACTCACTCCTGAACAACAGAAAGAATTCGAGGATTTGGAAATCGAATTGCCCTTTGAAGATATTAAATTTTATAGATCTTTAGCCAGAAGTGAAGTCCGTAAAGAAAATTTAATTACTACTTCAAGTTCAACTTCTTCGGAAGTTCCCAATGCCCAATCATCTTCAGCTGCGAATAATAATGGTGGGTGGTTCTCAGGCTGGTGGGGTGCAAGTGGTGATACTTCTACTCCCAACAGTGTTGAAGAAGCTAATATTAATGATTCTTCATTGAAGGGTGAAGATTTAAAATTAAGTGAAGAACAAAGAAAAGCCTTATATGATGCAATTGAATATGATGCTTCTCAAGATTTGGTTGAAGCAATTGATATTCCTCGTGATAGAAATAAATTGGAGATTTTTGCAAATTTGAAAAAAGGTGGTATTAGTATAAGAAATGACAAAGACTCTTCTAATTTGGCCGAGGTTGTTTTTGAAGGCTGTACTACTCAAGTTTATCAAAGACCAGACTCTTTGTTAGCAAATTTCCAATTACAAGAGTTCAGAGTTGAAGATGGTACTAAAACTACTTTGTATAAACATATTATAAGCGTCAAACAACTCCATTCTCATAGCCCCCCTCCTGGAGAGAAACCATCGGATGCAAGTCATTCTTCGAAAGACGATCCTTTTTTTAAAATATCATTTGAACAAAACCCCCTTGATGGTAGTGCCGATTCTATCCTTTTAGGAAAATTGAAATCAATGACAATTTTTTATAATCCAAATTTTGTCGAAGAAGTTATAAGGTTTTTCAAACCACCTAAGGTTCATCTTGATACTGTTGGTGCCATAATGAATGCCGCCGAAGCAACAATGGAAGGAATTACCTCACAAACCAGAATCGGTTTACAATATGCCTTGGAAGAACATAAAACTGTAAATGTAAAGTTAGACCTACAGGCTCCATTGATTATCTTACCATTAGATCCAACAAGCTGGAAATCACCCGTTGCAGTAATTGATGCTGGTCATATCAGTGTAATCAGTGATTTGGTTGATAAATCAACCTTTGAAGAGATTAAAGGCAAAGAAAGTTATTCTAATGAAGATTGGAATAGATTAAATACTCTTATGTATGATCGCTTCAATGTTCATTTACAAGATGCCCAATTTTTGGTTGGTCCTGATATAAAGAGTACCATGGAACAATTACATGTAGTAGACCAAAAACAATCAGCATTAATTCTTGATAAGTTGAATATCAAATTATCTTTAGGAATTTCAATTTTACCCGATGTGACAAATTTGGCTAAATTCAAAATAGGTGGTGAGGTTCCTGATATCAGATTGGCTATTAACGATTTCCAATATAAAACTATTATGCAATTGATCGATGTACTCATCCCAAACTTTGACGATATAGATTCAGACGAATCAAGTGTATTCAATGCTTTTGGTAGTCACAATAATGCATCTATAGAAGAAATTGACGATTACAGCCATGGTCTTCAAAAAATTGAATCTCCAGAAAAGGTTTCATCAAATAATTCTGATACAAACAAGCAGCATATCTTTGAATTTGACTTTAAAGTCGACTTGGTTCATGTTTCCTTATCTAGATGTATTGATGGTGTTACTTTGAGAGCTGAACCATTTGTAGATCTAGTGGGTGACACCTTAAAGTTAAACTTTTTCAAAACAGAAAATGATATGCATCTTGATTTATTATTGACTGACATTAATATCATTGATCATATTGAAAAGTCCGGTATTCCTGAATTTGAAAAATTAGTGTCTTCGAATAATTTTTATGATGATAAACAAACCAAGAGACAAAAGAAGGAATTATTCAAATTGGACTATCAAAGAACTCAAAGAATTGTCGAATTCAATGGTAAAGAAATTGAAGTATTCGACCAAGACATCAATTTGGATATTGCAACTGTCAAATTTGTTGTATCAAGGAAATCTTTGTTGAGTATCTTAAACTTTGTTTTAAATACCTTTACTGATCCAAATGCTGAGGCCACTGCGGCCGATGAGTTGAAGCATAACAAAGCTACGGATGATAAAGTTGGTCCTCAAAAAATAAATGTTGATGTAAACTTAGAAAGTATAATCATGGTTCTCAATGAAGATGGGATAAAATTAGCGACCCTTGAGCTAAGTACAGCCAACATAAATGTTTTCTTGGTTCCAGAAGAAATGGATGTTCGAGGTCGACTCGGAGCATTGAGCCTTCATGATGAATCAAATGAGGGTTCCCCAAGAGATTCAATTTTGAGAAATTTGATTAGCATAGAAGGGGACAATTTAGCTGAATTCACTTATAAGACTTTTGACAATGAAACGAACACCGAGCCCTTCAATACTCTCATTGAATTTAAGACAGGGTCTACAACGGTTCACTTTGTAGAAGATGCTTTGGGTAAAATCATCAATTACTTGAGTCAATTCCAAAGAATGAAAGCTATTTATGACAAGGCTAGAGATGCCGCAATCAACCAAGCTGCTCAAATTGATTATGCTAATAAGATCAAGTTCGATATTTTGGTCAAGGCCCCAACAATTGTGTTTCCTACTTTAGTAGATGCATCCGAAGAAAAGTACGATACTGTGACGGCTCACTTAGGTGAACTTTATGCTTCTAATGAATTTATCTCAGATAGTGAATCGGTGAAGAATATAATCTCTTCCGGCCTCAGAAACATAAGTCTTGCTTCAGAATTCAACTTCGCTGATGGTGTCAAACAAAGATCCGAGTTAGTTGATGATCTAGACGTTTCGTTCAAAATTGACTACAATGATGAATATATACCCTCAAAGCCTACTTTCGTAGTCAATGGTAAAATGCCCGAACTAGAAATGAATTTAACAGAGCTACAACTTCAATACCTCATGAAGCTCTCGAATGCTATTTCCAATGTATTCACACCAAATGCTAACGAAGCTTCCCTTGATGACATAGAGGCAGATGCGGAAAATGCAAACGCTGTTGTAAAACATCACACGGCGGTGACTTTAGAAAGTTCTCCATCCAAACCAGAAGTCAAGACCCCAACAAAAGAAGCCACCCAGATACCTGCGGATCATAAGGCTGTTGATATGAAGTTCTTCATTCCAAAGTTGGCTTTGAAGATCTACAATAGAACAGCCTCACTTGAAAACTTTCAGAGCAAGATTCTTTCGTCATTCGTATTAGATCAATTCGATTTTACCTTTGTAATGAATGAAGACTCTCATTTCGTATCCGACGTAAATGTGAAATCATTCGTGGTCGAAGATGACAGGGAAGGTACTTCCAATCAATTTACAGAAATAATTCCACTGAATAAACACGATAACAACCAATTTGTTTTGAATGCGTCAACAAATGGAGAGGCATCTAACAAGAATACAACCGTGATGTTGACTGTCGATAGTCCTAAAACTATTTTGGCTCTTGATTATTTATTCGAATTACAGCACTTTGTCAATAAAGGTTTAGAATCGGAAACTTCCATCGCCGAAATAGAACCCGAAGATACTGGTGATGAAAATGAAATTGAAAATGGTTCCGGAACTGTCGATGTCGTTGACGTTTCGAAAAAGTCTGTGAAATTGAAAGAAACAACTGACAACGATAACCCTTCAAAATCAAATTTTGGGTTTTCCATTAATATAATTAATCCAACGGTCATTTTATTAGCTGATGCATCAAATGCTGCTACAGAAGCAATTGTATTCAGAATTGAGCATGTCTTGCTCACTAGTCAAAATGTTTTGTCTCTTGCAGCCAACAATATCGGAATGTTTTTATCCACTATGAACTCGTTTGATGAAAAGAGGTTACGTATAATAGACGACTTTTCAGTTTCCTTTGCCCACGATTCGAGGGGTTCAACAATAAACAAGTTTCTCACCAACATTCAACTTTCCATAGAGCCTTTATTAGTGAGAGTTTCTTTAAGGGATATTCGTCTTGCTTTGGCTATATTCAACAGAGCCACTGAATTGTATAATGCAGCGCAAGGGAATACAGTTTCAAAGGAAGAAGATGACTACAATTTCTCAGAAGATTTCAAAAGAAGGTTATCACATTATGCACCAACAATAAAATCTGCATTTTCGAATGATGATCCAACTAAGCTCAAAGACCAGTCAAGCAGCTCTCAAGTTATTGTTAAAGGTGAAGAGTTTTTTGCAAGCTTTGGTGGGATCAGATTTGTTTTGATCGGTGATGTTCACGAGTTGCCTGTTCTTGATATGAATATAAGTCCGTTCGAAGCAAGAGCTATTAACTGGTCCACTGATTTAAGTGCTGAGACTTACGTTGAATCTTATGTGAATATTTATAACTACTCCAGGTCATCGTGGGAACCTTTATTCGAACCTTGGCCGTTGGCCATATATGCATCCAAGCAGATGAATCCATCTCCAAGTATCATGGTCGATTTTGTATCTAGAGAACTAGCACAAATAACAGTTTCTTCTAGATCAATAGCTTTATTGTCTCAAGTATTCTCATCTATTACTAATGAGGAGATGCTCAAATCTAGAGAAGAGGCTACTCCTTACCGTATCCTTAACGAAACAGGGTATGAGCTTGAAGTATGGATAGACCGTGGGGACGAAAATAAAGGCAATAAGACTGTTATTAGGAATGGTCAGGAAATTCCGTGGGCATTTGAAGATTGGAGAAAAATTCGTGAAAATTTGGATACTGATAATAAGGTTGATGTACTTGGACTAGCTTTAGTGGATTCAGAATATGATGATGTAGGTGGCATTGCTGCGACAAGCGAAGGTGAAGAAATAATTATGCTTTACCCTCCGGTAAACGGAGTTCATAATAGACTCTCATGTGATATTAAATTAGGTGAAGACAATGTGAAGACTATTTGGTTAAGGTCTACTGTTGTTATCGATAATGATGTTGATTTCCCAATTTCCATTGAAATGCTTTCTGAAAGCGGAAGAAATTCCAAAACACTTACAATCCCATCTAATAAGAAAATGGCTTTACCAATAGATACTGTATATACTGATCATATGAGGATTAGACCTTCAATCGAAACTTCTTATAATTGGTCCGATAATCTTGTTCACTGGAAAGATGCATTGAATGGAAGCGTGTCGTTACGATGCTCAGCTTCAAATAAGAGTGACAAATCGACATATTATTTCCAGGCAGAAGCTACTTACGACAAGGATGAACCTTTGGCTAAAATATATCCTCATATGACATTAGTCATTTCGGCTCCCGTAGAGATCGAGAATCTTCTCCCATTTGATCTCGGCTACAGACTTTACGATAAGAGTGCAAAGAAAGATTGGAGCGGTGTTGTTGAAAAAGGTGTCAAGACTCATGTTCATGTTGTCAGTCTTGAAAGTTTACTTTTGCTTAGCGTTGAACCAAAGAGCCAGGGATACAGTAAATCAGAGTTTGCAATTATAAATACTAACAAGAGAAGCGACTTCAAAAGAGAAGATACAATGACTCTCAGACTCGAAAATGGTCAAATATTGAAATTGAAAATACACTATCCAAGAAAACAAGCTGATACAACGGGTTTGAAAGTGGTCATCTATTCACCTTATGTAATACTTAACAGAACGAGTCAGGATCTCACGGTCAGCGAAAAAGGTAACCGAATGTACTCTGCTGGTAAAAAGTCATTGCAGCCAATTGTTCCTTCGTTATTTTCTTTTGATAAAGATAATGATAGACAGAGCCGTGCATTAATTAAAATTGGTGATTCTGCTTGGACTGCTCCAGTGAGTTTCGACGCTATAGGTCAGGCCACAGCTGTCAAAGCACAAGTAAGCGCAAAGCAGACCGAGATGAATGTCGGCATTTTTGTAAATGAGGGTGAAGGTAAATATAATTTATCCAAGGTTGTGACAATCGCTCCAAGGTATATTTTACGCAACAACCTCAACGAAAGATTAGAGATTGTTGAAAATGGCTCCACTAAGAGCTTTTGTATTGAACCTTCAGAGTTGGTTCCGCTATATGGATTGCGCCGTTCTGAGCAAAAAAGTTTATTAATGAAGTTTCCCCATTCGTCTAAAGGCACTTGGTCTTCACCATTTGCTATTGATGATATTGGTCAATTATTTTTGAAAGTTTATAAGGAAAATGTTGGTCAAGTTCTACTTAAAATTAATATTCTCACGGAGAACGGAACTATTTTCATACAGATAGAGAATGCCAACAATAACTGGCCATATTCAATCCGTAATTTCAGTGATAGTGAATTTTATATCTACCAAAGTGACCCTAATATTAATGAGAACGGTGACGTTGTCAAGCAGGACACTAAGTACAAACCTATTTTTTATAGAATTCCACCAAAAAGTGTCATGCCCTACGCATATGACTATCCGAATGCAATTATCAAAGAGCTTATCATTAGGTCTCATGGTCGTGAAAGGGCCGTCAATCTTGCGGAAATTGGTAACTTAAAGCCATTTAGATTACCAGGTACCGAAGATGCTGAGCAGGCAGTCGTAGACCTTAACGTCATTGCTGATGGACCTACTCAATCTTTGATAATTTCAAATTACGATCCATCTGTTAGTTTGTACAAGTTACAGGGTGCCAGTAGATCAAGCTCTACCACGAATTTATCTCAAAAGAATTTTGAGGCCACTGAAAATGACGAAAATTACCATACAAAGATCATTACCAGGTTTGAGGGTTTAGGTATTTCTTTAATCAATTCAAGGGGTCAAGAATTGTGCTACACTACATTGAGAGGACTCGAAATTCGCTATAATGAGTCTGATTTGTATCAAAATTTGAGTGTCAAGTTGAAATGGATTCAAGTTGACAATCAATTATATGGTGGTATATTCCCAATAGTTATATATCCAAGTGTGGTTCCAAAATCAGGGAAGGAAATGAACAATCATCCATCATTTTCTGGCTCTATTTGCAAGGTAAAGGATGATTCTCATGGGGTATTATTCATAAAGTATGCTACGGTTTTACTTCAAGAAATGACTATCGAAATAGATGAGGACTTTTTGTTTGCTTTACTAGATTTCGCCAAAATACCGGGTGCAAGCTGGAATGTAACACATCAAGATAAATTATGTGATGATGAGTTACAGCTTCCAGAACCCAAAGCATTGGATGAGAGCTCAGATATTTATTTTGAGGCATTGCACTTGCAACCGGCTTTGACTAATTTGTCATTCGTGAGAACAGAGAGAGTCAACATAGAAGATAGACAAACTTCTCAAAATACTTTGATGTTCTTTTTCAATGTCCTTACCATGGCGATTGGGAATATCAATGACGCACCAATCAAATTGAATGCATTATTCATAGAGAATATAAGAGTTCCTATTCCTGTTTTGATCGAATCAATTCAAACTCATTACGGGCAATCATTTTTCTACCAAGTTCATAAAATTTTAGGGTCAGCAGATTTCATTGGTAACCCAGTTGGTTTGTTCAATAATCTTTCTTCAGGTGTTCTCGATATTTTTTATGAACCATACCAAGGATTCGTAATCAATGATCGCCCTCAAGAGCTAGGTATTGGTATTGCTAAGGGTGGTTTAAGCTTTTTGAAAAAGTCTATTTTCGGATTTTCTGACTCTTTTGCCAAGGTGACGGGGTCATTAGCAAAGGGATTGTCTGTTGTAACTCTTGATAGAAAATTCCAAGAGCGTCGTCGTCTTAACCAACGCCGTAATAAGCCAAAGCATGCCTTGTATGGATTTGCCTCCGGTGCAAACTCATTTTTCGAATCAATCTCATCCGGGGTCACTGGTGTTGCAACTGCACCAATAGAGGGAGCCACCGAAAGTGGTGCCTCAGGATTCTTCAAAGGATTAGGTAAGGGTGTAGTTGGTCTACCTACTAAGACAGCTATTGGATTTTTCGATTTAGCATCAAATGTTAGTGAGGGTATCCGTAACACGACGACCGTTTTCGATGCAGAAGGGTTGGACAAGGTAAGGTTACCCCGTTATATATCATATGACCAGGTCATTAGGCCATA
The DNA here is from genome assembly GCA_030569195.1 of Hyphopichia khmerensis. Taxonomy (NCBI): domain Eukaryota; kingdom Fungi; phylum Ascomycota; class Pichiomycetes; order Serinales; family Debaryomycetaceae; genus Hyphopichia; species Hyphopichia khmerensis. The sequence goes on along the minus strand of JAJMKE010000005.1, from coordinate 46,291 downwards.
TTCACAAAGAGAGGCTCAGGGTCAATTTTGGTTAAAGTCTATTGATGGTGGTTCATTTTTCAAAGAACAGTATTTGGCTCATCTTGTTTTGCCAGGTGAAGAAAATGCTGTTATGGTCACTTTTAGAAAGATAATATTATTTCAAATTAATACATTAAAAATCAAGTGGCAGATAACTTTCGACCAAGTCAAATCAATTTCTATTGAGCCAACTGGTATAAGTATTGGTTTGAAAAAGAGAGAAGGGCCATTCATACCAATTCCCGAGAAAGCTAACAGAACCTTTTTATACAACAGAATTGGAATAGCTGTTCAAGAATTTAATAAGCATTGTCAAGTCATTTTATAGTATCATAAATCTAGCATAAAGTTTCTATATATACATTATTTGTTACACTACTTAGTTTTAAATGCATGAAATTTTAAAAGCTTCTCAGTAGAGCCGAGCCTTTTAGGTATTCTTGGTATAAATTCGTGTATACTCTCGTCATTACAATATTGAAGTTTTAATCTAGGTGTAGATATATATCCATCGATAGTTTTTATCAAAAGTTTGTTATCTAATGCCTCGGATTCACCAGGTTCTGTTAAACCAGATTCATGACCGGAAGGATTTTCATCAATATCATAAAATAAAACCTTTAAGGATTGTTCAAAATCTCCTGCTTTGGAAAATTTAGATACATATGTATGCACCGAGCCAAAAGCATCTAGTAATCTTTTAATTTGACGTGAAGTTAAAGTGCTCCAATCAATTTCATTGGAAGTTGAAGAAGTTTTCGATGCAAGCGAGTAAGGATAAATACTAGGGGTTGAATTTATTGGTGGTACATATAGTTTTTTTTCAATAGTTTGTACAAGAAGATCAGCACCTATATTACCCAACTTCTCCTCTAGAGTTTTGTAGTTATCGTCCCTTGAGATCTGTACCTGTCCTGATTGGTTTAAGATATCACCTTTATCAAACTTCGTAGGATGCAATGTCTGAACAGTAACACCAGTGAAAGGATCATCATTAATGAGAGAATACTGAATGGGCGAAGAACCGGAATATTTAGGCAATAGACTTGGATGAACGTTTAAACCACCCCAAGTAAGTGATTTTATGAACTTAGATGGAATAAGAATACCATATGATACTGCTATAGCCAAGTCATATTGTCTAGACTCGGACAAGGTAAGGATATCATCTGCAGTATCAGCTCTATGAATCACGATGGAATTATCTTCAGCAAATTTACCAATTGGAACATCTGTTAAATTTTTCAATCTACGTCCCGATTTCTTCTTGCTTCTAGTTATGACATCAACAGACTGAATTCTGTGAGAATTAGATTTTTGGTAGTCTAATAGTCTACCTAAGGACAATAGGCTGAACTTATCACTGCCGAAGTAGGCTATTCGTAATGGTTGATCAGTGCCAGTAGCTCTAGATGAGAGAAACCTTAAATTTAAACTTGCATAACGATTTGTTAATGATATAAATCTCGAATTGAACATTGTAGGGCTTGCCTCTGTTGCAACTCAGTGGTTATAGCCAATGAGAATGATCAAGTTTTCTTTCTTAAGTAAAATACTCACTAGCAACTGAATTAACAAATTTGTGGAGCTATTCAATGATGGGGCTGAGACACAAGGCGTTGTACCTGAAAATTGATTTGTTCCACAACTTCAACCGAAGGCACCAATCGCACAAACCCTTTAGTCTATTATCCACTAGATTCGAGCAATATCGAGCGATTATATATTCTGTTAAGCTTCGTAGCTCAACATTACCTTCACAATTGTCTTTAAGCGTATGGAGGCTTTCGTCGGCGAACCAGTAGATCGCGCGAGTTACTTTGAATCTTTGTCTGATTTTTTTTTTTGTTCAGTGGGTTAAAAGAAACATAAACAAAGGACACCTAGTGTAATCCCAGAAAAGTCGAAGAAGTGAAAAGAAAAAAAGAATTGGACTTACTTTCAACTTAGCTATATACATATACTTTTCTATAAACTAATTTCAATTCTCGTTGCATTAAGTAGTTCCCAGTGAATGGTTGAGATTGTCCGTTGAATATTTGAAAAGGACCACAAGGTAGCACAGAATTAGGTACCTCAACGATAAGGAATCAACTTTGCTCTGAAACTTTTTGAAATCTTGACTGACATCCTCACGCTTATTTGAATTTGAATTCAGCTGATGAATATACCGCCAGGATGCTCTCACCAACTATAAGGAAAGTGTTTGTTCTTCTTTCGTGTACATTTCTTGGTTTGATATGTGGGACTCTTTACCTTTATTCGTCGTATAGTCCACAATTGGCAGCACAGCTTAACTATTCTGTAACTGATGCGTCATCGATAGCACTTATGGGAACATTAGGTGTTGCAATACTGGGTCCAATTGCAGGAGTGGTGGTGGATCAAAAGGGATATAGTGTATCAATGATTATGGGAGGAATTTGCATTATGACCGGATATTTGGGATTGAAAAGACAATTTGATATTCAGTACTCAAGTTTGAGCCTTTCATGTGTCTTATTGTTCTTAGTTGGATCAGGGTCTACTTTTATAAATTCAGCATGCTTGAAATGTTGTGCTATAAGTTTTCCTAGCATCCGAGGAGTAGCCACTTCTTTACCTCTAGCCCTTTATGGTTTAAGTGCACTTTTCTATTCCGTTATTGCCTCTGTTTTTTATCCAGGTATGACCTCGTCATTCCTAGGATTTTTGGCATACTCCTCAATGGGTATATTTGGAATTTGTGCTCCTAGTATTATGTACTGTGACTTTGAGCATAATAAAAAGAAGAAAATTGTTCATGCTAGAAGCACCTCTGGCTCTTTTGAATTGGCTAATCTTAGTGGTTCAACTACTCCCATGCATTCAAGATCATCATCTGCAATTAGTCCTTCAGTTTCGCATACTCCAGATTCCTCCCCTCATAAGTCTGTACAATTAAGTGGATTTAAACTTGTTTATTCGTATAAATTTTGGCTAATATTTATTATTACTGGGGCACTTGCGTCATTAGGTCAAATGTATATATACTCAGTTGGATATATGGTTAAAGCTCTTCTTAGTAAGAGTATTGACATGGAACCAATGGATCCGCTTTTTGGAGCTGAGCATGAAGTTGAGGCAATGATTCAAAGAGATCAACAATTACAAGTTGGTCTCTTGTCGGTTGCAAATTGTATCGGTCGTATTGCTTCAGGAGTAGCTGGTGATATCATCACTCAATCATTTCAAAAGAAAAGATCGTGGTTACTATTTGTGCCAAGTTTTGGATTATTATCTACTCAGATTTTGGGTTTAAAAGTTGCTCATTATACTAGCTTATCAATGGTTTCATTGTTGACTGGTTTCTTTTATGGTTTTACTTTTTGCATTATGCCCATTATTGTTGGTGATATCTTTGGTATGGATAACTTTTCGTCAAATTGGGGGGTTGTTGGTTTAGCTCCAATTGCACCAAGCTTTTATTTTACTGGATTATTCGGCAGAATTTATGATTCCAATTCAGAACAAATTAAAGGTACTGAAATGACGACTTGTCAATTAGGTAAAGGATGTTATGATTCCATTTTTATGATTACGCTATTTGTGAGCATACTTGCAATCATTGTAACAGTTGCATTGAACTTTGGTAAGAAATCAAAACCTAAGACTCGAAAGCCGGTAGACCTTCGTAAACTTAATTCATAAAATAACCTTAGGGACAGAATTCAATAATTACTACTCATTCTTTCTCATTGCATGTCATTTTAATTCGTTAGACTTTTTTATGTTTCCTAGCTCTTTCATTCTTCTATTAATTTCACATATTCAATATATTACTTTACGAGATTTCCATTTAATGTTCATATGATCTCTTTATATATATCTGTAACACTAATCAATAGCATTAGCTGAATCAAATTGAAACACCATAATCGCGACTTTTTGTGGAGACAAAACAGACAAAAAAAAAAAAGCTAATGGAACATTCAGTGATAAACTTTTTGATAAAGAAGGTAGGGAAGTGATTACCTCAATAGATTTTAAGAATTATGGCTGAACCGGAGAATAAATCTGTACCTAGGTATCGTGTGAAAAGACTCGACAAGAACTTCACAAAAAAGAAGGATTCTAGTTCCCAAGATTCAAGTTACCAAGATTCAAGTTCCCCAAACTCAAGTTCAAAGAGCCAAAATCAATTGACGAATGGCAGCAATAGGAGGACCGTGGATAATAAGAATTTTGAAACCAATACTCGGCCCAGCTTTAATGCAAATGTACCATTGAGAAGAAAAGTCAACAATCGGAATCAACATTCGAATACCCGTCGAAATAAGGATCAAAAGAATATTGAATTGAGTCCTCAAGAGCAGGAAAAACTAAAACAAAGACAAGCTAGGTTCAGCAATGATGCTGAGAAGAAAAGAAAAGAAGATGAAACACATTTTGGTTTCGTTAGTAGGGGTGAGGATAATCGTCTTCAAAAAAACGAAAAAAGTCGACGTGATTTCTTTGATCAAATTCTACAATCATTCGTTGAGTATTGTTCTAACAATACCACTTCAGGCCTACACAAGGAGCTTGACAAGTTTTTATTAGAGAATAATATGAACCCTAAGAATGAAATCTCGGTTTCTCTGAAATCTAAAGAATCGGTGACGATTGATTCAATAATATCGTCATTACGTAAACTAAGAGAAGCATTAATTCATTTGAAACTTGATGAATTCAGCAAGAAAGTTTTCTTGTTTTCCGTTAGAATTAGTGCAAATATTGGCCACTATCAAACGTATATTCCTAGTATAAACCATTTATTGAATTCATCTAATATTAATTTACTAACTCAAATTGAAAAAACTGAAATCGCATCATTATTAATATTGCATATTACCCATTTCAATGGTCATTACAATGAGGCTCTAAGGCTATTCTTTAGGTACCTATGTCCTGATAAAGACCGAAAGATTCTTCAAATAATTAAAAGCTGCATCAGTAATGATTATCATACTTGGACTCAGATTTATAATGCGGAAGTCGATAATGCTTCTTTTAATATAATGAAGTTTGGATTGAAAAGAATGCTCAATACTATTGTGGAGTGCTTAAGCGTTTCATACTTCAATATCAGCCTAAAAGATTTGGAAAATGATATACTACCTAACGGTGCTACATTCGACTCCGTTACCAAAGATTTCTCAACCCAGTGGACACTAGATGGTGACAATGTTATAATACGCAAACGAGCAGTCAGATCTAAGTAGTTACAATCTCATAAATCAAGCATTTAACTGAATAGTGAAGTTTATTACCAGGAAAGTTGTAGTCATTTGTAGAATTACTGCAAAAATGGGAGGAAGGTTGCGACATTCTGAATTTCTCTGGCGTAATGTCGCGCACCAAATGATTTTCTAAAGTGATTTTTTTTAGCACCATTTGAACAACACGTATTACCATTATGAAAGATCAATTTACGGAATAGTCAGATTTATAAAGATGTCTGAATTGAAAAAAACCAACTTAAAGTATGTGAAGAGCTTGATAATTTTGTTTTGAATTTTTTTTATTCGATTTACTAACGTAAGAAAGTTCCGTCGTTGATTTGAGAACAGTAGTGGATGAAAACCTTCAAGCCAGTTTAGGACAACTTGGATACACCCAATCTTTCAATTTCATTGATTTCAAATTAGCATTGGGATATGCTACTCTTGCAATTGCTGGTGGATTATTTTATCTCGACAAAAAATTTGAGTTTAAAGATACTTATAATATAACCGTGGTTGGTATTGTGGTCTACTTCATTATAAGTGGGATTTTACTATTTTTCACCTCTGGCAAATTTAAAGATAACAAATATAATGGTTACAATGATTCTAACGAAAAGATTCTGATTAGTACTTGGACCAAGAAGTACGAGCCTACTTACTATTACAAAATCGTTATAAATGATGATAATTCCAAAGCAATTACTTCTCAATTTTCCTTTACTTCTGTATTTGATGCTTTTGGTTATTACAAGAGTGATTTGACTACGGAAATATTAAGAAAGGAGCTTGAGAAATTTGGTAAAAAGGATCTTTAGTTACGTATAATCTTGAAATTTATTAATAAAACAAAATTATTTTGCTTCTTTCCATGTAAATAACTTCTCAATCCGTATTTAAGCATGGGGAGAAGATATCGATACTTCCTTTTCAACATTTTCCCTAAAGAGGGTCTTTGTCTTCGTTGTTTTGCCTATTGGCTAATGACCTTCTCTTGTAAGAATATGGGTTTTGTATAGCACAATGCTCTAGGAAAATGGTAAAACCAGCCTTGGAATACCTTCTCGTCCTCTCCCAGGTTCAAACTACAAGGCTAGAATGCGTTTTTTTGCAGTATACCACTACATGGGTCTTACATGCTAAAAATTTTGCATTTTGGAACCTCAGTTTTTTAGCCGATATTTTAATTTTTATTTTATTTTTTTTTTTTTTTTTTTTTTTTTTTTTTTTTTTTTTTTTTTTTTTTTTTTTTTTTTTTTTTTTTTTTTTTTTTTTTTTTTGATCTTTTGACTGTCCCTTGTTTTTTTTTGTTCTGTTCGCTACTGAAGATTAGATTCATCTAATAATTTAGAACAGTCTGTTATTCTTTTCCACATAAGTTAGTATCATCACAATGCCCACCACATCCAGAGACCCTAAACTACCTGATGTCATTAAGATTGACGATATTGCATCGGGCAAGATTGAACCCACATTAATATATAATGAATTAGATCGATTAAAGGTGGAGATCAACGTTTTAAGAAATGACATGTCTTTATTCATAAAGGCTTTAGCCACGATTCCGGAAAATCAAAAACAAGATGAATATTATAGGAATGCGGTGCAGAGACTAAAGTGTATTCAAAATAGTATTAAAGAATATTGTAATGAATACTATAAATTACTACCAATAATAAATCTTGCCCAGATCAAACTAGGTCATGAAGTTGAGATAGTACCTCAAGCCAACAAGACTCCAACAGTCCCAGCGGCCCCAAAACCTAACACTACCAATAAAGGTTCAGTTAAGAGAGCTACATCCACCTCTAAAACTAATAATATCCCCAATGGTAAACCTGTGACGAATGGCGGTCCTAACCAAAATAGAAATGGAAATGGGAATGGGAATGTTCCAAATCAACCAATCGTTCTATAACTTCTTTGTCAAATATTCTTCAGAATCTATCATTGGCCCTTTTTCCCTTTCATTACGAACAATTTGGTTTCTTTAATTCTACATCTTTTCATTTCATTTTGTATATTAGTGTTTTCGCCTTTCATTTTAATTAATAGCTTTGACTTTTTCCCCTTTTACCTATTTACCTATTGTTAAAGACAATTCATTAAGTTAGTACTGTTATTCACTTATCTTGCCCCTGTAGTAAGGTTATAATGTCCTCCTACTCCTCTTGACCTGTACACCCATACATTAATTTAGTTACCCTGAACTGACTCATGAACAAAAAAAAAAAGAAAAAAGAAAAAAAGTGAAAAATTTAAAAGAAACGAGACTGGTATAAAAAGTGCAGCAATTAATCGATATTTTAAACATATATTTTAGTATATTATTACTACTTCAAAGATAGTATTACAATAAAAATGTCTGCTTTGTTGAAAGAAACTTTCGAAAGATGCAAAAAAGAAGGCAGAAATGCCTTAGTTAACTTCATCACCGCTGGTTACCCAACCATTGAAGATACTTTACCAATTTTACATGGTATGCAAAAAGCTGGTGTTGATATCATTGAATTGGGTGTTCCATTTTCTGATCCTATTGCTGATGGACCAACTATTCAAGCTGCAAACAACATTGCCTTGGACAACGGAATCACTGTTTCAAAATGTTTAGAATTGGTTAAAACTGCAAGATCTGAAGGTGTTACAGTTCCAATTATTTTGATGGGTTATTATAATCCAATTATGAAATATGGTGAAGAAAAAATGATTAAAGATTCTGCTGAATCTGGTGCTAATGGTTATATCGTTGTTGATTTGCCACCAGAAGAAGCCGTTAAGTTCAGATCCACTTGTACCAAATATGGTTTATCCTATGTTCCTTTAGTTGCCCCAGCTACTACTGATGAACGTTTGAAAGTTTTGGGTGGAATTGCCGATTCATTCATTTATGTTGTTTCAAGAATGGGTACTACTGGTGCATCAACCGAAGTTTCCAAAGGTATCTCTGAATTATGTGGCAGAGTTAGAAAATTCGCCGGTGATACTCCTCTTGCCGTCGGTTTTGGTGTCTCCAATAGAGAACACTTCTTAACCGTTGGTGCTTCTGCTGATGGTGTCGTTATTGGATCTAAAATCATTACCTTAATCGGTCAATCCAAGCCAGGTGAAAGAGGTGAAACTGCTTTTAAATTCGTTAGATCCATTTTAGGTGAAGAATATGAAGCCCACGCTCCAAAAGAATTCACCAGTGCTCCTCTTTCTGACTATAAAGATACCAAACAAGTTTTGGAAGAATTACATAAATACAACCCAAGATTTGGTGATTTTGGTGGTCAATACGTTCCAGAAGCCTTACACGCTTGTTTGGCCGAATTAGAAAGAGGTTTTGAAGACGCAGTTGCTGACCCAACTTTCTGGAGTGACTTTAGATCTTTATATTCTTATATCGGTAGACCATCTTCTTTCCACAAGGCCGACCGTTTAACTGAATACGCTGGTGGTGCTCAAATTTGGTTGAAAAGAGAAGATTTAAATCATACCGGTTCTCACAAAATTAATAATGCTCTTTCTCAAGTTTTAATTGCCAAAAGATTAGGTAAAGCCGAAATTATTGCTGAAACCGGTGCTGGTCAACACGGTGTTGCCACTGCTACTGCTTGTGCTAAATTTGGTTTAGGCTGTACGGTCTTCATGGGTGCCGAAGATGTCAGACGTCAAGCTTTGAATGTTTTCAGAATGAGAATTTTAGGAGCTAAAGTTGTCGCAGTTACAAATGGTACCCAAACTTTAAGAGATGCTACTTCTGAAGCATTCAGATATTGGGTTTCCCATTTAGAAAACACTCATTATGTTGTTGGATCTGCCATTGGTCCTCATCCATACCCAACTTTAGTCAGAACCTTCCAAAGTGTTATTGGTCAAGAAACTAAAGAACAATTCAAAGAATTAAACGATGGTAAATTACCAAATGCTGTCGTTGCTTGTGTTGGTGGTGGTTCAAACTCTACTGGTATGTTTTCACCTTTCGAAAAGGATCTTGAAGTCAAAATGTTGGGTGTCGAAGCTGGTGGAGATGGTTTGGATACCGAACGTCATTCAGCTACCTTAACTGCTGGTATTCCAGGTGTTTTCCATGGTGTCAGAACTTATGTTTTACAAGATGACGATGGTCAAGTTCATGATACTCACTCTGTTTCTGCTGGGTTGGATTATCCTGGTGTTGGTCCAGAATTAGCCTTCTGGAAGAGTACTGGCAGAGCCGATTTCGTTGCTGCTACTGATGCTCAAGCTTTAGAAGGTTTCAAGTTATTATCTCAATTAGAAGGTATCATTCCAGCTTTAGAATCTTCACACGCAATCTATGGTGGTGTCCAACTCGCTAAAACCATGACTAAAGATCAACACATCGTCATTAACGTTTCGGGTAGAGGTGATAAAGATGTTCAAAGTGTCGCTGAAGTCTTGCCTAAATTAGGGGGAAAGATTGGTTGGGATTTAAGATTTGAAGACGATCCATCCAAATAAGTACTTAAATAGTAACCCTGCTCAAACAAAGGATTATTCTATATATATATATATATAATGTAACTTTTTTTTTTTTTGCCATAATTGATCTGTAGGTGATTTGTAAATTTTGAGCAATGCACTTACTATTTGGAAAGACGCGAATATTCAAAACATGATGAGAATAGAGCATTCAATAATACCACTTTCAACTGAGAACCATACCTTTTCCAATAAACTAATTCACGACCTAATGTCTAGCTCGACTTTCATTCCAGGCCAAGGAGCTTCTCCGAATTCTTTAATGATTGACCTCGCAAAAATGCTTAATATTAATATTAATATTGATGAAACTACTTTACAATTGTGTATCAAATTGTTAGATCAAGGTGTTGATCCACAACAATTGGCTGAGTCCATTATCAAGGTTAACAACGAAGCAAATCTGGTATTGAATTAGCTTTTCTATTGATCATGACTATCTAATTTTACGCCTTGTGTGGCCTAATATACAAATATACTACAAATGACACTAAAGTGTTTGAAGATTATGCAAATCCCGACTTCTTCTTTTTCTTTTTCCTTTGACTCTGCTGCAGTGATAGAGGTCTCTTCTGTGATGAATTCAAAGGTTCCGATTGCGAAACTGGTTGTGACATTGCTTGAGAAGACAGCGGAATTGGTGAATCAACCCTTGATATATTAAAGGGATCGGTTTCTTGAGACCATTCGGGTTCGTCTTGAGATGCTGTATAAACAGCTCGAGATAATTGTGATGCATGAGTGGGAGCATAGTTGTCCTTTCTTTGCGAGGTTAACTGGGAATTAAGGAGTTGATGCCTGAGATCTTTTTGTGAACGTTGTGATTTTCTTGTTTTGGATGAATTATTAGAAGCTTGTGAAGATAAATTGATAGTAGGAGTCAACGTTTGAGTATGAATTTGCGATTCTCTGGATATGTGTTCACTGGAAATATTTGAGTCCCAAGTATCTAGAATATCTTGCACTTCTTTGTCAATACCCTTGCTCTCCTCCATGATCTCTTTCTCGAAATATTTTGACTCTTGATTCTCTAGTGTGGCCTTCATTGAGCTGGTACTCAATAAAATGGCGACTTGTCTGATATACTCTTCACTATTGAATAATGAGCCTTCTTTGGTTAAATAAATTTCTTTCAAAAGCTGGCCAAGATTTTCCAGTAAATTAGCCCGCTTGATATCAAGATTCTTAAAGATTTCATTAGTAACTAATTGATTGTTGATGTTGGAGACTTTAACACCACTCTGCTGGTAATATCCAATCAATTGGTCAATCATACAATCGAACTCAGTAAGATCCGTAATAGATAATGGTAAATCTTTGGAAATATCAATTACCGATAAACTTTTTGGCTCTTCCTCCTCTTTAATTTCCATAAATTGCTTCAATCTTTCACCTAATTTGAAGGCATAGCTTTGAATAATGTCAATTTCTTCGCCATTCTCATGGGAACCAACTTTTAAGCCTTCGGCCATTAATGAAAGTTTTTGCTTGGTAAATTTTTTAAAAAATTTTGTAGTCTTATCGTTTGGTTTGTCGTCAAAAACTTCGTAATCAATATTAAAGTCTAACGGTTTCCTCAAGGATACTTCATTCTTTTCTGAACGTATCTCCAATGTAAGTCTTAAATTAGCATCTAGTTCAAAAATACCAAACAATTTACCATACAGTTCATCATCATGCACTTCTATCTCATTTCTAGCTGTAGAGAAAAATCCTCTATTGAGCTCGCTTATGAAAAATTGACGTAAATGACTTGCTCTTCCTGATCTTTCAATAAAGTACGGATCATTCAAACTGCATGCTCGATCTTCAACGAACCCAAAATTATAGATGAAAACAAGAGGATTGGTTTCTGAATAAACTGAACAGAGAAATTTGCTGTCTTCGTCGTATTCGGTCACGCTTATTCTGTATGAGGGATCAGAATCTAGCAAAAAATGCTTCCAGGCTAAAATACGTTCAAGCGATTCACCTACATGTACCAAAATTATCTCCTTGTTGGTGAGCAAAAACGCATAGTTCATAGAGGTCGTTACCAATCTGAAATCACGTATTTGAGACCACGTATTTGAAGTGATTAACCTCTTCGATGTCAATTGGGGGGATATACTGAATTTTGTTAATTGTGATCGCGATATCAATAGTAAATTATTACCATCGTAACACCATACAATTTTCTTCCAGTGAGATAACTCTGAAGGGTCGTATATGCTTGGTTTGCAGTTTAACTTGGAATTAACAGCATCCCCTTGGCCCTTGCCATTCGATAACTGGATTTTTTCGTCTTCTTCGAGATTTATTCTTTTTATTGCTGTTTTACTTTCTCTGGATTGAATCCTCCATATTCCGAAATTACCTTTAACATCGACTACTGCAAGTTGTTCACCGTTCCAATGATTGAAACTTGAATCGGCAAAAGAATGGCCCTCTATCTCACTTGCAAATATTTCAGTTAGCTTTGACAATTTGAGGTTCAAATTTGCACCTCTCAAAACTTTTATAATAATAATTTTGGAATCAGTTCTTATCGCAAGGTGGGGATGAATTGTATCAAAATTGTCTTGAACTTTACAATATTCAATCTGTTTTATTGGTTCGGAAAAATTTATTTGAATTGTTTCTTGTGGGAAATGAGGAAATAAAACCTTCCTAGATTTGGATTCATGTTGTATAGTTCTTCTTTGGTATTTCATTATTCCAACATTCAATATACTACCCACCTCACCAGTCACATATGCCATGGCAGTGCTTGAGTAAATACCCAGCCCGGATTTAATATCAAAAAAGCTAACGAGATCTCCATAAGTAGGGTCATGGGTGATAGATGAGGTTATCATATTCGAGTCTGCCTTCAAAGATTTCAATAAATCTCTTGGAATATGTTTACCAAAAATGGTATTTGATTTTAAAGGCTGGAGATCAAAACTGACATCAGAAACTTGCTCCGGAATGACCTCCATAAAACCTTTCTCGACGCTTCTCAACTCAATCCCATTATCTCGTACTCTAGGAAATTCAAGGTACGGTTCAAAATTTGTCTTCTCATCATCACTTGATCCTTTTATTTGTAATGAACCATTACCTCGAACTCCATAACCTATTTTTGACCCTAAACCTTTCTTATTGGGCCACATATGAGTAGAAGTTGTGAGTAAGGCTTTCACAGACAATATCAACAAAGCTTGGGAAGTATCCAAAGCAGCTTCACAGATGATTCAAACAAAAAATTTTATAGATATGAAAAAATTATATGTAGGAATTTGAAGGGACAAAAAGTTGCAGAAAAAATTATCGAGAACGCACAACCGTGTCTTCTACTCTGTTGCAGTCAAGACTTCACTAGCTAATAACTACGTATATAGAAGAATGAGATATGACCTATTGTATCTAGCTGTATCATTGTTCATCTTGGTGGGTTTGGTGAATTCGAATTCTGTTGAATTCGATGTTTATTCTGGGGATGATCAGGTCGAGATCAATGACAGTCTTTCGTTCAAGTACGATCAGTTGTCGAACAATTCTTTACTCTGGGGACCATACAGAACAGCATTGTACTTCGGTATAAGACCAAGGATTCCAAGATCTTTGTTGTCGGGGTTGATGTGGTTTAACTCTGATGGCTATAACACAGTTGGAAATTTCAGACATTTCTATGAACAAGGTGATAATATGGGTAAAGCCAACTGGGTTCAATATGATCCTAGAATTGGAGGTCGTCAAATTATAACAGACAATGATTGTCATATAGACATAACTATAGACTTTGTTAAGAGTAATGACGGGAGATCGTGGGGTGTTAAAGTCAAATCGAAACCACATGCCGGTCATGAAAAAGTCAAAACTTCATTTGTTTGGTATTCAGGTTTAGAAGGTAACAAGGAACAACCAAAGGATGTACAATTTGAAGATCCAGATGTTGAGATAGACTATTCTGGGGCTGGATATTTCAGACTAGATAATGAGAAAAACGTTAACGGATACGATGGAAATGTGAAATTTTCTGGTATCTCTGATGGATTGGGGTTATTCGAATTAGAAATAAATGATGGCCCTAAAACTAATAAGCATCCAAAAAGTAAACCTTTGGTGGACCCTGAATTGGATCCAAGCAAGTCACACCATTACAGTTTGAATGTTCCAGATGACAACATTTGGAAAGCAAAGGATATATTTATGACTTTGTTGCAAGAATCCATCCAAGATCTTTTAACCAGGTATGGGGAGATCAGTAAATTTCCACCCGAGCAATTGTTTATGATGAGAGACATACAAAATTTTGAAGGTAATTTACATTATGTTCAAAAGACTTATGAAGGTCCAGCAGAGTTTGATATTACTTTCACCAATGCTCTTACACCTGAGAGCGATAAAATTACTTTTGACAATATCAATGACAAAATCAAATCTACCTTGGATACTTTCGACTCTCGTTTCGAGAAGCACTTTTCTCCAAGCAAACCTTTTGATAAGAAGAAATATAAAACATTTGGTAAAGAAATCATATCAGGGCTTTTGGGTGGGCTCTCATATTTTTATGGTGATCATTTGGTAGATAGGGAAACAGTTTTCGATGAAGATTCATTTGAGTCATACGAATTGAAGGGGCAAAAAGAAGGACCTCAAGAGCTTTTCACTTTTGTTCCTTCGAGGCCATTCTTTCCAAGAGGATTTTATTGGGATGAAGGATTCCATTTATTACCTTTATTAGAATATGATTCGGATTTGGTCTTAGAAGTTGTAAAATCATGGTTTAATTTAATCGACGACGAAGGTTGGATTGCTCGTGAACAGATTTTAGGGCCCGAGCTGAGATCAAGAGTACCTGAACAGTTTCAAGTTCAAAGTCCAGAAATTGTAAATCCACCAACTCTTATGCTTATCTTTAGCTCTTTGTTGGAAAAATCGAGAGCTTTTAATGTTGATGAACCTGCTACGGCCAAGGGAGGTTATGGTAGTATGGAATCCTTCGACGAAAAAGATTTGGGCTCAATTATTATGAATAATCCTGAAGTTTTGACAAATTTCACTAAAGAAATTTATCCCAAAATGAAATTACATTATGATAAGTTCCGCTCCACTCAACAAGGTTATGTTGAAGAGTTTGATAGGGGTACCAATTTAGAAGCTTATAGATGGAGGGGTCGTACTTCAACTCATTCTCTTGCCAGTGGACTTGATGATTATCCAAGAGCTCTCCCAGCGGATATTGCTGAATTGAATGTTGATTTGTTATCATGGATTGGTGTTATGACCAGATCAATCAAACTAGTTGCAGAATTAATTGGGTATGAAGATGATTACAAGCAATTAGCAGAAATTGAACAAAACATTATAAATAACTTGAATGATTTACATTGGTCTGAAGAACATAAAACATATTGTGATTTATCTGTCAACGAAGATGATGAAAATGTATATGTCTGTCACAAAGGTTATATCAGTTTATTCCCATTCTTGACTAAACTCATGGCAGCTGATGATGTCGAAAAATTAGAGCATTTGATTGACATGATTCTTGATCCTGAAGAATTATGGACCGACTTTGGTCTCAGATCCTTATCCAAGTCTGATAAGTATTATGGAACCGCAGAAAACTACTGGAGATCTCCTATTTGGATCAATATCAATTACTTAGTTTTGGATAGTTTACAATATTACAAAGCCGAGTCAGCCCATAAAGCATCCAAGTCTTTACTGACCAAATTAAGTAAGGCTTATTCCCAATTAAGAGTCAATTTGGTTGAAAATATATTCAAGCAATGGCAGAAGACTGGATTCGTCTGGGAACAATATGACGATACCACTGGTGAGGCTAAAGGTGCTAAGAATTTCCTTGGATGGACTTCTACTGTCGCCCTCATGATGAATATGCCTGAGAAGATATAAAATTTGTCGTAAGAAAAAAAAAATAGAGGAAATTAGCCGCGTAAATAGTTTATTACATGTATCATAAAAATTTGCAACTACTCTATTCTGTAAGTACTTCCATATTTATTGGGTAAAGACCGGTTAGTTTGGCTCATTGATCAGTAAAATGCCACCTAAAAAATCAAGCAATGCAGCTCTTCAAGTCAAGGGAGAGGAAGCTGAAGAACTAATCTTGACATACATGAAACAACAGTATAGACCATACTCGGTGACAGATATCATTTTAAACTTGAACAACCGCGTGAACAAGGTTAGTGCAGTGAGAGCCTTAGAAACCTTAAGCTCAAAGGGGGAATTGATTTCTAAACTCTATGGTAAGCTGACATATTATGTTTATAAGGAGATCCGCTGTGAAGCTAATGAAAACTCCCACATTGTTAGTATGGAAGAGGTCAAGGCTATCGAGGAACAGAATAAGAGCTCGGAAAGAATTTTAACCGATTTGGAGAATGGTATGTAAACTTGTGAATGGATACTATTGAGTAAGATACTAACGGAAGATAGAGCACAAGGAAATAACTTCGTTCCCCACCGATGATATGCTAGAAACACAGATCCAAAAGTTGGAATTGGAAATAAGGGAGCTCCAAGATAAGATCTCCAGCTTGTTGAATAATCAAAAAGAAAGCATTTCAGAAGAGTTAGTAAGCAAATATCATGACTATTCAAGTGGGTTAATGAAAATATATTTACAACGAAAGAGAATGGTATGTATAACAGTTACATAATATCATGATTCCTACTGAATTGTATTATTAACATATGTTTTTAAAAAGTTTCAAGATTTTGTTAATTCGGTACGAGAGGGTGCTGATGATTTTGAAAAGTTCATGGTATGTAAGGTACTTTTTGGTTTTTTTTGCAATTCTAATGATTTTTCTACAAAATAAGCAAATATAAAGAAATATATATAAAGAAATATACTAATTATATTTTCAGGATAAGCTTGGAATAGACATGAATGAAGCTGCCCTCTATCAATCAATCAAATAGTCTAGGTCATTCCGTTAGTGAGACTTGAGACCTTTGGTGATATTAGCGAATATAGTACTAATAAAGATAGATCAGTCGCAACCTTTAATTTTTTTTTTTTTTTCCCAATATAAAACTATATTTTCTTACGTGATTCTCTTCCTGTTCCATGTAAGAGTTGTCTATTTCAACGTCAATTCACACAATAAACTTATTCAAAATGATTGAACTGATTCCAAAGAAAAAGATTGATAATTTGATTTTAAACTATTTCATAGAGGAGGGCCATCAAGAAGCGGCGCTTACTTTTGCTAAAGAGACCAATATCGATATAAGCAATCATCGAAAGCAACAACCGAAACAAAATCATGCTAATAACTTTATCAAGAAATTGAATCATGATTCAACAAATAGTGCCGGCGGGTTTGCTGATTTAGTTGAAGACTATCTCGCCCAATCTGAAAATGCCAAAGGTGATTCTTCATCAATTTCTCCACATAATACTTATGATAATGATTCGACTAATTCTCGTGAAGCAAACTCCAAAATAGTTGCCGGTTATTCGACCATTAGCAAACGAAGGGAGATAAAATATTTGATATTGAAGGGTCAAATTACGGATGCAATTCAAAAACTCAGTGAATATTTTCCTACCATATTAGATTCAAATAATTTACTACATTTTAAGTTATTAAGACTAAATTTGATTGAAATGATTCGTAATCATAAACTTAAGGCAAGTAATAATCAAGAGAGCGAAAAGAAATTTTTGAATGACATTCTAACTTTTGTCAGGGAAAATTTAGTTAATAAGGTAACTAACTCATTCAAATTATTAAAAGAATTAGAAATTACCATGAGTTTATTATGTTTCAATTTTGATCCAAGTATTAAGAACATTGAAGATCAAAAGGATCTACCGGATGAATTAAGATCATTATTCAATTTATCATTAAGAAACCAATGTTATAAAGTTGTTAACCAAGCAATTTTAAATTTAGATCACAATAATATAAAAGGATCGAGAGCGAATGGATTTGGTAGCGATGATAATGATGATAATGAGATATACGAATATGAGGGCCCCAAATATCTTGAGTTTGATTTTAATGATTTAGACACCAAATTACTGTTGAAGCAAGAATCTCATGATGATTCATTTGAATTTGAATCGAAACCTGCTAACAAAGTAACCAATGAAGATGAAGATATAAATATGTTGGGAGAAAATGGTGAGAAAGATGAAGTAGAGGAGGAGGAAGAAGTTAAGTATGATTATAATTTGAGTTATGATAAGAATGTTCTTTCGGT
The DNA here is from genome assembly GCA_030569195.1 of Hyphopichia khmerensis. NCBI lineage: Eukaryota > Fungi > Ascomycota > Pichiomycetes > Serinales > Debaryomycetaceae > Hyphopichia > Hyphopichia khmerensis. The sequence goes on along the minus strand of JAJMKE010000005.1, from coordinate 28,352 downwards.
TGAGAATAATGTTCAACCACAAGATAATTTTATTCAAGATGAAGACTATGAAGATGAGCTTAATAGATTACAGAATTTATCATTGGAATCTAAACTAGAAAGAATCATAAAGTTGTGGATTATAACAGAAAGGAGAATCATAGATGCAAGAGATAAGAAGAAAAATGATTGAAATAAACCTGGTGTTTATTAATAAAATTTTCAATTCATATAACAAGTTTATAACAATTTTTACGGTAAGTTTCACTAATTAATGAATTATACTTTGTAGTTATTGTTTTACAGGATAAATAAAAGTAAACCAATTCTATAAAACAATCACCGAATCTATGACATTACCAGTTTCAATATGAACTTTACTCAAATAATTCAAATTTTGATCTTTTTCCACCTCGATATTTTTATTATTAAAAATTTTGACATCATTAATAGTTAAATTTTGAGAATTTTTTCTAAATTCACGATAAAAATCAGAGGTATTGAAAAGATGTAAAACTTTACCTCTCAAATGTTCAATAGTGGAACCAAATTCAGGTTCCGGATTATTTTCAAAATCTTCAGGACTCATTTCAAAATGATATTTAATAAATCTTGGCAAGATGAATAAATTAGCAGCCAATTGATTTGTTTTAGTCCAATTTAATACATTGAATGGAGATGATTGTCTCAAAGTATAATATCGTTTCAAAATTTTTAAATTTTTTGAGTCAATTAGATTTAATCTTACATAAACATGAGCACAATGAATTGGAACTTCAGTGAAAATATCTTTAGCATGATAATCCCAAAGGCCTAGGTAGATCCCAGACCAATATATTGTTTCATAACTAAGCAATAATACAAAGGATGCAAATAAAATTTCCGATATGATAACACTAATTCTAGTAGTCACAAGATTCGAGGTAAAATGATAAGATGATAACCAAGTTACAATGAATTCATCATACGCTCTCACCCAATAAACCATTGTTTCCAACATTATGAATTGCTAATTTGCAAATGATTACAACAAATAATCTCTTTTAGTAAGTTAATCAATCTATTTTTGAAATTAGATGATTGAATTAGTCGTATTTTTTATCGAGTTGTGTTCTTTTTTTTTAAAATTTTCAAACAATCAATACTTATATTAGTTGCTATAGCCTTTTGAATTACCTCTTCACTCAATCCATAAGCTGGGCCAGCTCGATCCCAAGTCTAGATCCAATTGCAAACTATTGTTGTATATCAAAACTATTAAACTATGCCACATATCTTGAGTTAGCTCGTGTCTACTTTAATCTTTTTTTTTTTTTTTTTTCAACAATCGGTTGGTTCCCTTTTGGGTTACCGAGTCTCGGGCTTACAACAAAGACCCGTAACCCCACCCATAGCTACAAATTGTAGACAGTATAATATAGTATTGGGAGTTTAAGATGAGCACAAAATAACTAGAAAAGACCCAACATCTAAACTAAGGTTTTGGAATAAAGATTGGCCGACAATATCATGTATGGGAGGGATAAATACATTCCTTGTTTATCCAGTGTACTCTATTATATTAAGTTTGGCTGGTTTGTTTAGATTAATTTTAGTAGCATTGTCTTAAGCTGACGTAAATAGAAAAAAGGGTTTGTATCCCAATACTTCAAAAAAGGGTCGCGTTGTTGCAATTTTTTTTATTGTTGCAAACAATTTGCAAAACAAAAGGACAAAGGAAGAAATTTGGGACAATTGAATTCAAACCAGAGTAAATAAACAAGAGAGAACAAGGACGAATGAAATTAGTTTTACACCAGCTACGGAAAGATGGATACCAAATCCGCAAGAGTTTCTTTTAGATTTCGTTGATGGGATCTTGGCCAGTTGCCTTAGCCAATACATTAGCATAGTGATCGTAGATGAGATCACCTCGAGGATGTCTTGGAAGTATCCATTTCTGGCGGCATTTGAAAATGCTAATCTGTAACCCTTTAGGAAGTCTTACCTGGCGGTGTTATACACGAGTTTCTACAGGATAATAGAAATTGTAGGTTTGTTCTCTTAATTAGTACTGAAATAATCGATTCCAAGAGTTATTCAACTTGCGGAGTTCCTTTTTATGAAGTAAATTAATCCAAAAATAGCCACTTGAGTGCCATAGGAAGCCATGAGGTCAGAAAAGTGTTTGCTCTAATTAAGAGGCTTTCACTTTTGAGATTTCATTCTAGACTATGACGAAGCAAAGATCCCGAGCAACATAACTATTGTGTTTGGACCCTTCGACGTAAATTTACCAATTAAATTGACTGCTATTCTTTAAGAATTTTCACCAACAATCCTACAAGTTTTTTTTAACCTAGATCACTTCGTCTTGGCAGGTTTTATTTCTCGAGATATCCTTTTCAATCTCCACCTCATTGAAGATATATAAAAGTGTCTCAAATTCCCTAAAGGTTATCGAAACTTATCTACTTCAATTCTTCAAAGGTTTCATATTCTTTAATCTATTCACTCGTTTTTATTATCTACATTCATTTAATTTAGCCTATCCGGATTAGGTGAAAAAAATATTTCTTTTGAACTTAAAAGATTAAGATAAGCCACCGTTTTATTTCCCCATCTTAATTATGAAGTCACTAAATTTTCTATGGATTCTTACTATGCAGTTAGTCTGCATTGTTGCAGCTCCAACCACTCTTTTAAAACCCTCGCAAGATAGTTGGTACGATTTACCAAAAAATTATGAAGATGCCCAACCAGGGGATATCTTGAAGTGGAGAAAGCCCCCTGCCGCTATAGATTCTCCATTTTTCCCCTTAAATATTAAAAATGCCTGGCAACAAATGGTTAGATCGACTGATTCTTTGGGTAATCCAACAGTAGCAGTTTCTACTATTATTCAACCTTATAATGCAGATACGTCAACTTTAGTTTCTTATAATCCTATTGAAGATGCAGTCAGTATTGATTGTTCTCCTTCATATGCTTATTTAGATGGGGCTGATAATTCTACTGCAACCACTCAATCTGAAATGTACATTATTCAATTAGTTTTAAATCAAGGTTGGAACGTTATTATTCCTGATTATGAAGGCCCAAAAAGTGCTTATGTTGCGGCTGAACTTAGTGCTTATCAAACCCTTGACCTGATAAGGGGTGCTTTACAAACTAAAAATATAACTAATATTGATGATGATGCTAGAGTAGCTATGTGGGGTTATTCTGGTGGTACTATCGGTCCTATTTGGGCTTCTGCTTTACAATCTAAGTATGCACCAGACTTAAATGATAATTTAATTGGTGTTGCAGTTGGTGGTACTGTTACTAATGTTACTGATACTGCTATTTTATTAGATGGTAATGCAAGTGCAAGTCAAGTTGCAGCTGCATTAGGTGGTGCAGGTGAACAATATCCTGAATTTAAAACTCAATTATTTAAAAGTATGGATGAATCTAAAGTTGATAAATTTAATAAAATTTATAAAACCTGTTTAGATGATTCCCATGAAATATTTTTATATGATAATTTTTTCAGTGGTGATGATAAATATTTCCCAGAAGGTTGGGATTTCTTACATCTTCCTGCAATTAGAGATGTTTTAGACGATAATACTTTGGCTGTTAATAAATCAGATGATATCCCTCAAATCCCAGTCTTCTTTTATCATGGGCAAAAAGATGTAACAGTTCACATCAATACCGTTGAAAGAGTTTTTAAAAACTGGTGTTCTTGGACTGATACCCCAATTGCCAATGAACATAATACTACTTATACTACTAAAAAGCGTGGGTTATCATTAGAATTTGCTATTGATCAAAACAATGACCATTATCAACAAGCCAAACAAGGTATCCCTGCAGCTTTTGCCTGGTTGAATGATAGATTTAATGGGGAACCACATGTTGATGGTTGTAGTAGAGTTGAAAGATATAGTAATCTTTTATATCCTGGTGTTTCTAAAGGTGTTATTGAATTTGTCGAGGCTGCTGCTAAATCTTTGGTAGGTGCAAGAATCGGTCCTTCCAATTCTATTTTTGACTTATTCGCTAACGGTATGGACAACTTGCCTAATCTTAATACTGATCTTGGCCTTAATTTAGATCTCAATCTTTCACTTTAGACTCTTTGTTATTATCTTTTTGGTTCGGGTACCCTTATTTCTTTTGTTTTTATATTTTCTTTTTTCTCCTTTCGTTATCTTAAGTTTTTAAATCTTTATAAATGTTTTTTTTTTTATTTTTATAATGGATACGTGTATACTTAATGACAATATTTATTCAATTGGAAGTTTTTTGGCCAATGATTTTTCTTGATTCTCAATGGTTTCTAATTTTTCTGACTGATGTTCATGTCATATTTTTGACTGATGTTCATGTCATATTTTTGATGACATAAATTAGTCATTTGGATCTATTTTCAACTTTGTGCAAATGGTTGAGATCGAAGTAAGTCAAAATATATATCAAAATAGTGTAATTGTTGTATCGTGAGATACATTGTTGAAATGTTTATTTGTTTACTCTGAATCTTGGATCTGAACTATATTGTTTTCTTTGTAGTGCTCACCGCTCACCACTAAGACTAGTCCAAGATTTGATGTAAGGGACACTTTAAAATTGAAAATTTACAATATAATCAAAAGCGTAGAATGAATATCATTGAAAAACTTATTGATTGTCTTTTGCTTGTGTTAGGTTTATTCAATTGCTATAATTTTGCAACCCAAGCTGATAAAATATTGAAGAACTTGGAATGCTCACAAACTGAATGCTAACTGTGTAAAATAAGTGTCAATCCTCTTAAACTTTCCTTGAAGCATTTGGAAGTAAGTTATTCACAGTGTACGGGATCATGAAGATGAGGGAATAACGAAACCAAGGCTCATTCTGTGTAGTTAGTCCCTCAAAATTGTAAACATGTTTATTCGAAGACAATTAATTTGAACTTTCGAGAAACAATAAGGATACCATAACAGTACTCACAACCAAAAAGTAAACAAGATTCATGAAATAAAAGTATACGATTCAAATCAAAATATTACTCAAAGCTGTGCAGCTTGAGCCGGGTCTGATTTGTTATGTCTAGGTGATTGCAAAATCCCTTTACAATTCTGTATTTAATGTTTTAAATTACTCTTAAACAAGCTTGTCCCTATTGTTTTTAAAGATGGAAGTGGCACTTAAATGATCACATCAGTCAGCAAGCACGAATGCCTCAAGCTTGAATTAATAATTCAGATGTATCTGGCTTAAACGTTGAATTTGGGATCTATTGTTCTTGGTTAACAAAGTAAACTAGTTTCCGAATTGGGAATTGTTGTATTTAATGAGTCGCAGATTTGTCGATTGCAAAATTGCCAGCATTTTTCTTTTCAATTGTTTTCAACTTAAAAGCTTGTTCGTCATAGTTCTCATTCTTTAAAACAAAGTCGAATGCGCCGAAGCATTCTGGATAATGATGGGATATATGTTTTCCGCTTGAAGTAATAATGGCTGGACCATGCTAATTTTAGTAGTGACCAAGAGGTTTGTTGAAAAAAAAGTGCAAAAATACTCGAAGTGCTTGAAATTTTCGAATGTCAGTCAAAGACTTGAAAGTACTTTTTATTGTTGTAAGAATTTAAAGTAGCTTAGCCTATGCCCGTCTTAAATGCTATTCTCTATCTAACTTACGTCCAATGCAGCTGGTTTTTCGTTTTATATAAATATGGATCTGATTCTCTCTAATTACGACTCTGACAATCCCCTACCTTTGTCACATCGAAAGATTTTTCGAAAACCAAAATGCTAGTCCAAAAGTTTCAAAAAATAATAATTTTGATCTTCGTGTGCTTAAGTTCAGTCGATGCTTTAATAAAGCCGCTGGATGACGATTTTTATACCACTCCCTCCAATATCTCATCATATAAATCAGGTGAAATTGTTAGAAAGAGACAGGTGGAACAAGAGATTTCACCTTATTATCCACCATCGTCCAAAAAGGTCTTTCAAATTGCTTATAAATCTCAAGATTCTTTTGAAAATGCTGCTGTATACATCGCTACTGTTTTCGAACCTCATAACGCCAACTCTTCAAGACTTCTTTCTTACCAAGCCATTGAAGATGCGGCAGACCTTGAGTGTTCCCCATCATATTCATTTTTGGCTAATACTACTTGGGTTAATGCAAATGGTAAATTTGAATTACTTTACATTGAGTATGCTTTGCAACAAGGATATTACGCTGTTGCACCAGATTATGAAGGTTTAAATAGTGCATTCTGTGCTAACAAAAAAACCGGTTATGCAACCCTTGATGGTATAAGAGCTGCTCAGAATTTAGATGATGTCAATATTGATAAAAATTGTAGTATTATAACATGGGGATATTCAGGAGGTTCAGTTCCAGGTTTGTGGAGCTCAGTTTTAGCAGAATCTTATTCACCCGAGCTAAATATAATTGGTGCCGCCATTGGTGGAGCAGTACAAAATATTACATCTGTTGCTCTTGCAGTTGATGGCACTTACAATACCGGTATTGCAGCAGCAGCCATCAAAGGTATGATGAATGAATATCCTGCTATGAATGATTATGTTTATAATGAAGGATTGAGAAAAGATAAAATAGAAGCCTTCAATAGAACTAAAGAAGTTTGTCTATTGCCAGCTATAGTAGCATTTCTGAAAGAATCATTATTTTCAGGAAATGATTCATACTTTATAAATGGGGCTGATGCGTTAAGAGTTGAGCCAGTTAAGAGTATTACTGATGAAAATACCATTGATCTCGAGAATGATCCGTTACCACAACACCCCATCTTTCTTTACAGTGGTAAAAATGATATTGAATCACCATTAGAAGAAAATGCTGAATTAATTTTTGAAATTTGGTCAGAAAGAAATATTTCTTCAATACAATTTGAGCTTGATAAAATAGCGAATCATGAAGGAGACCTTTATTCAGGGGCCCCAGCAGCTTTTGCTTGGATTCAAAATCTTTTCAATGGAGGACCTACAGTAGAAGGGTCTAAAAAGAACGAAAGATTAACAAGTTTATTGTATCCTGGAGTTAGTCTTGATTTTATCAAACTTAATTATCAAGCTTTAGTGCAAATTCAAAATTATGGTATACCCCATCCTTTGGAAAATATTGAAGGATCAATTCTTGATAATTTCTCTCAAGCAATGAAGATTATCAATTTACTTTGATTTTATTTAATTCAAATATTTATTAGGTGTTAGATTAATAAACTTACATAATCGTATTAATTAATAAAATAAAAATTGTAAATATATTAAAAGTATGGCAATAAAGATAAAAGTATATCAGGAGAAATGAAACAAAACTAAAAATACAAGAATAGACCAAGCATAAAATACTGGGTAAGTGGTGAAAGACCAAAATCATCCATTCAGACGTTAATTTCAAGAAGAACGGATAAAAGCAGAAATTGAAATATCTTCGCTTACCGGCTCTTCCATATGCAAATAAGTCAATTTAACTTAAATCTAAATCAAAACTCCAAGTATAATAAACCATCACAGGAGATTTTTGAAGATTCTTTAACAGAAGGATTTAAGGCTTCAACTTCCCGAAGAACCTTCAGTTTTTCCTCGGAAGTAAGTACGTAAGGGTATTGTTTCCCATTAGAAAGTACTTGTTCATCATCAGTAGGGCTTAAACCATTCTCCTCGTTAGTAGTTTGAGGTTGTAAACTATTATTCAGAATTGATAAATTAGCAGCCGGGACCGTAGCATTACTGGCTCCATTATTCACAAGAGGATCACTTAAAAATGTGGAAACATCAATCAAGTTGTCACTCAAATCGTTTACTATACCATTCAATTCTTGTTGGCGTTGCTGTTGTTTCAAAAGTTCTTCTTGAATATTTTCGTCAGAGTGAAGATGCTGATTACCCAACAATGAACTTCTTTCATTGAATTCGTCATCGTTATCGTAATCTGAACGTATACAAGAGAGACAGAGACCCATTTCCGTCAATTACTCAATTATCTTATCAAGATTTCTAAAGAAAGTATCTTTATAAGAAGTAGTTCGTTTCTTATAGTAAGCTCACTCAACTCGCAGTTTTGGTTTTGTCCAAAAGGGTAAATGACGAAATATAACACCCGTACACAGCACCATTCAAGAAAACCTCCGTACACCCTCTTTATCGCACGTGACAATATATATTCTTTATCAGTTCCATGCTTCCGAGATAACAGAAGTTGCAACCACAATCTGGGTTAGGCTCTATTCTAGAATTAGCCAACGAGAAAAGACATTACCGCTGGTCAAAAGGAAACAAGTGAAATCTTCTACGCCGATGAGTACATCTAATGAAACGAGAAAGAAATTTACGGATTACCAATTCTGTAAGCGAAGAGAACATCATCAAGCAGTGCAGGATATTATATGTTCTGTGCACTCATATTTCAGTGGCCCAGGTTCATATGAAACAACATTTTATCCGATCTATATTGCTAGCAAAGATGAGCTCTTCACAAGATGACTCAGAGCTTTACATATTTGTATATATATATCGTAAATACACCTAAAAAGTTGTATATAAACATGTGAAATAAATCTTGGAATCAAACTAGTATTTGAACTTTGTATTTTAGCATTTGCTTTGTTAGGTGCACTAGTCGAAAATTATAGTGGTTATCTTTGATCTGCAACCATTGAAGTAGTTATCAAATAGCTTATTTGAATTTGAATTTACTACTAAAGAAGATAGCTTAAGTAGAAGTTTCCCAGAGCACACAGCTTTATTTTTTTATTTCATTTCTATAGTAGCTTTGAGAAGAAGCAAATCAACAACAGCCATAACAGAAGTATAATGGCACAAGTTTTATTTCAACTTCCGAAAGAACTTTTGATTCATGCGTTATCGTTCCTCCAACCCGATGAGTTGGAGTCAAGTTTTGGTCTTCATGAATTATTATACGCGGACGAATGTGATCCTTTCACCCATATGAGACAATTAGCATTATATGCCAAATATCTGAATAGAAATGTTGCAATGAGTAATAATAATTTTGAAGGTTTGAATCAACTAGACTTACTACATTTAAAATATTTAATCAAATATGATATTTTGATAAGACCAAAAGAAATATCTTTTATTCTTTTTGATTTTACAAATTATATTGGATCTTTCAAATATTTTGAAGTTATAAATAATTATTATCTTCAATATCTAAAGAATTTTACCAATTGCTTTAGTATTCAGTTAATCTTGATTGAAAATGTTGAAGTGAATAATCATTTTATCAAATCAATGTTTGAACCTTTTAATTTGAACAATTTCAAAATTAATTGGTTTACAATAAAATATCTCCCTAAGTCATCTAAATCCAATCAATTTGATCTTGATGATTTGAATGAAAGAAATGCAAATTACAAAATTAATGAATTTTTAAGAGATAATGATGGTTTAGTGGTTAAAAATTTGAAATTACACTTATTCAATTCAAATAACTTATTACATCACTTGAAATATAACCCTTCAAGAGAAGATGCTTGCTTTTATTGTAATTCTTTGAAAACAATTGATTTCTCTTACAATAATTTAAAAGATTCTGATTTACAAAATATTCAATTTCCTTTGCTGCTTGAATATTTAAATTTATCGAATAACAATCTTTGCTTCCTATCAAATCATAATTTCAATTTAACATCTTTAGCGAATTTAAAACTTTTAAATGTCTCAAATAATAACATCATGCAGTTTAACTTTAATACTAATCATTTACCTTTAGATCATAATTATCAATTAGAACATCTCGACTTATCTGGTAACAATCTTATCGATTATCGAGATTTATTCAAAGAAAATAATTGTTTTTTCGAAAATTTGATTTCAATTAACTTATCACGTAACTTGATTTCAAAATTATCTCAGTTTCCTTCAATGCTTAAATGCATTAACCTCAATGGAAATTATTTGACCAACTTTATGGCTGAGATAAACGGTAAAATATTTCCAAAAAACTTACTAGAACTATACATAAGTTTCTGTCGAATCGTGGAAGAGAAGAATCTTTATCCTTTATATATAAGCCATTTGGTTTTTGAGGAAAATCTTTATAATCTTCGACTTTTAGAAATAACAGGAGGTGCAATTAATTACTCAGATCTACATTTGAAATCTTCCTTACCAATCCACTTACAAGTTTTATAGATTATATATTCTTAATATCTAGCATACACCCGATTCTATCGATGTAGAATTCCCCTCATCAAAGGTTGCAAAAAATTAATTTCTGTGAATTTTCCATCCAATTCAAAGTTTTGTTTAATTATTTGAATCCACCATAACAATATCGACAAGCTAAGCATTGTAGCTATCAATTGACCAAGAAAGAAATCATTATAGCGTTAGTAATCTTTAAAAAACCTGCAAAGTGTATCTATTTAATTGTACGGGTTTCACTATGTGCTCACGAAGTCCTGTTCCTTTAAGGGCTATTCTCACAAAATCTTACAAGGGGCTACAATAAATTTAGCAACTAGTCCTTATTACTTCTTCTTGCTACTAAAAAACCTTTACAAATGTCGAAAGCATTGAGCCTATTAGCATTCGAAACGCTTCATAACAAACTTATTCTGGAGTCAACACCAGTCACTTTATCTAAGTTCAATGCCTTAACAGATTCCTCGTCAAAAGACTATCCAGAGAATGCACCCCTTTTCATAACTTGGAATAAATCAGGTCAACTAAGAGGTTGCATTGGTACATTTCAAGCCTTAAAAATTGAAAATGGTGTAAAACGCTTTGCACTTACTAGTGCCTTAGATGATCCTCGTTTCCCCCCAATATCTAAACATGAATTGCCAAAACTATCAGTCTCGGTTACTCTATTAGATAACTTTACTTCCATAAGTCTGCCTATTGATTGGGAAGTTGGGTTACACGGCTTAAAGTTACAATTTGAGAAAGACGATGAATACTATTCGGGAACTTTCTTACCAAGTGTAGCCGAAGAACAGGAATGGGATCAGAAAACCACTCTTTATTACCTTCTAAAAAAGGCTGGTTACGATTATGCCGTGAAGTCAAAAACAATTGAATTCTACGATGAAGGTCTTCAACAAGGCTGGCTCCAATTAGAAAGATATGATGGATTGAAAAGTAATTTAGATTATGAAGAATTCATTAAAATTAGGAACCACGCATGATTTTGATTGATTATTCTATATGCTGGTCATTTAACTGAATCTTTCTACATATATCATTTCCTTTTATATAATTCATTATTTAATTTTTGAAAAATATTATACATTATAACCAATATTATTTTGTAGAATTGAAAATGCAGAAAAGAAGTAATATTAGCGATTTGAGCGAAAGGTGGTCAATTTGCTCAACCATAAGGTCTGTCGTCATCAAAATAGTCCATCAAGGCTTTATCAATCCAATCACAACCAGTGCCAGAAACAGGAGATATATCACCTGTGTCGATTAGAGAATTATAATTTATATCACTGGGAACCACGTCACTATTTAAAAGATTATTCAAATTGATAAGATTTTGTCTCTGTTCACTTTGATAATAATTGAAATCATTCACAAATTCACCTTTTCGTTTTTGACCACTAATAGATTCGTCAAAATGACTATGATTTTCAGAATTATTTGATGAAGTATTTTGATCCGATGGAGTGGAGTTCACAAGGTTATTGCTTATATGGGAGACTGGAGTACTGTCACCAACACTATTAGACTGGCTATAATCATTTTTGACTTCGCTAGAATTTTCATTTGTTAAACCGAAGTCTTTTAACTGTGATTCAATACGAGGGAGCTCGTCTTTAAGTTTGGAATAAAGATCAGGGCGTAGTTTACTCAAAGAGTCTCTAATATGCTTGGTCAATCTTCCTGATAACATCCAGTGCTTCGAAATTGGATAGATAGCTGATAAAGATAATTTAATGTATTCAGCCAATGATGTCAAATCTTCGCTAGTAAAGGATGAGCCATCTTCTTCCTCAGTTGATTCATGAAGTTTGTTTTCAATCCATATATAAGCGCTCAAATGAACCAACGAAGATAATGCCAAAGAGCATGCAAAAAGCGGAGTCCTTCGCAAGACTTTCGTTGCACTGGTGTCGATTAGTACTCTTACAATCGAATCTGCCGCTTCGATTGTTTTTGAAGTTTCAACGATAGCGATTGCATCTCCTTTAAGTCCAGTTGCAAACTCTCTTTTTTCGTTGTAATCACCACCCACACAACGAGGAACTTGGGGTGAATTAATTTTCCATAAATAGGAAAAAGGACGGTGAACAAAAATTTTAGCATAATTTAGTAATAAAATCGATTGGTGGACCCCTTCATTAACGACACCATTTCTATTTATCAATAATGGTGAGTTGTAGGATGGTGGGTCACTGAGCTTCATTTCCATTGTTGATAATCTAGCGTTTAAAGGAGCCAAATGCTTATCTAAAGGCTGCTTATTTATAATAGCAAGGTTGAGCTTAATTGCACTGTTTACCAAAAAGGCAGCTTCAGCTCTCCCTTTATAATCAAATACATGGGCCGGAGGAGAAGTTGGATAATTGACTTGACACTCAATCGAGCTGAAATTGGTCAATGTTTTTCCATCGGCGGAACCAATAATAACGTCGAAAAATATAAGTTCCCAGAAAAGCCTTCTGGCCAAATCAGAAATACTATCTTTAGGTACAGAGCGGAGTCTTTCAGAACCGTATAAATTGTCGGTAGTTTCACTTCCATCTGAACTTTTCGAATCAGATGGAGTAAGAAGTTGGGACTTTCCTTCTGCACTACTGTCAAGTTTATTGATTCCAAATTCTTGAATCATCTTTATACAGAATTGACGCAAAGTTTTACTGAAATCATGAAGTGCTGATACATGAGCAATGATAGAAACAAGAAGTAGTGCAATTAAGGAAACAATATCAATCTTGTCGTTTTTCTTTATAATGTCGAAGCATTGCACCAACCTATCAGATATGAGTTCCGAATCACTGGAATATATACTTGTTGCTTGACCCTCAACAATAACCAGCATTATATGTAAAAGTTCGAGTTTAGCACCATGATCTTTGAAATAAAATTCGAGTTCATCCTTTGAAGGTAATAATGGATGAGCAGGATGAAACAATTCATAATATTTATTTATAATCACATCTGTTTCATTCAAATCCAATTTGAATATGTTGGCCGGGTTGTTTATAGAAGTTCTAACATCTAGTTTTTTAATCTCTGAAGAAAATTCGGGATATTTTTCAATACCACCATTCCCACACATACAATTTGGTAATTTTGGAAGACTATCACTTTCAATTTTTGGTCTTTTCCTTAATCGACTAAAAATCTTTAGTTCACCATCACTAGAAGTTGGACTAGAAGAATCAACCTTTTGGGTACTACCTAAACATCCTGGTTTATTACAACCACCTGCGCAAGGCATTTGATAAAATGAATCCTTGTCGGGATCAACATTAGGAGTTTCTGACCTTCTATGCGGTAAATCCTCGATTTCAACAGAATTTTGGTCTTTTTTGTTTGAATTAGTTTTGGGTTGATTAACTTTACTGACACCTCTTTTTCTAGAGCCACCTCTTTTACTTTGAACATAAGTACAAACAGTACCTGACTTAACACATTTTTGACAACTAGGTAGCTCACCCGAACATTTGAAGTGTCTTGAACGACAATTGAGACAAGCCCTGGAAACATGCTTCACATTAGATCTTTGTTTAACGGGCGGTAACAGCAAGTTAAGTTTAATTTGACGTTGTCTTTCAGCCTCCAAATCTTCAAAATTATCAGACAAACTTGAGGTGGAAGCTTTTGACTGTGAATTTTCAGTGATTAACGATAATTCGGGTGTAACAATATTTGATATTGGTTCAGCCGCAGCCCGAGTCTGTTCATCAACACTGCTGCTTCCAAGTTCACCTGTCATACTATTAGAATAATTTGGTACTTTATTGCAACGCTTTTCTATGGTGGGATGACTATTGAACGGAACTGATAAAAGAAAGCAGATTTCAAACCCCGTTCTCAAAGACAGAAGAGCTAAAAAAAAAAAAAAAAAAAAAAAAAATCAGATACCGCAAAAAAACATACGACTCAGTCCATAGATGGTAGGACATAGATGGTAGGACATAGATGGTAGGACATATTAGGATACTAGATATAAGTTCATTTGACTATGTTAGGATATATTTTATGTGAAAGATCAGTTTGATTATGAATTCATTAGGATTAAATCTATAAATACTATATAATAAATCAAATTATAAACCAGAATATTGAGAACATTAATTTAAATAACCTTTACAACCAGGAGCACCACAAAGACATCTAATACGTTCATCATCGTTGGTTTCCCTCTCAAACTTGTAATCATAAGTTAATTCCTCGTTGGCATCGATATCACGCAAAGCATAAATGACAATTCTTTTTTTACCTTGCACCTTAATGATTTTTGCTGTACAACTTGGGTTACAACAATGATTAATGAATCTAGCAATTCCACCTTTCTTAGTTGCATCAATAACGGTATTCTCATCAATTCTAAATAAATAAGATGAACCAATACCGGTTTTCAAGTAACTCTTTTCACGATGTTCAGCAACTTGTTGTCTGATACTCTCACCAACATATTCGATAATCATCTCTTTTGCAGCAATTGGTTCTAACGCATAAAGACCCCAATTATGAATAGCAGATCTGGCAAATGAAACGGGCTTTTTACGCTTTGTTAATGCATTGAGGTTAAGTATATCAGTTTCACTTCCAAGCATTTGCTTCTGTGCACTAATGTCAGCAGCAAACCTTCTATTATTGGCTCTATTAACACGGGAACTTTGAATATTGTTATTACCTTGATTGGAATTATAGTTACCAGATCCGCTTTCCTCGTCATCATGTTGCACCGTTTTGAGTGGTTTGTGAATTTTACGACGGTGTGGTAAATATTCAATCTTATCAGCATCCAAGATTTTGCGATATCCTTCACTCTTGAAAGCACCGGTCTTACATTCCAACCTAGAGCTGAGTGGACCCATAACTTCTAAACCGTCTTCGGCAACTTCTTCGGTTACGGATGAATCTTTGATGTCATTTTGCTTCCATGCCCAATAATCTATATTTTTTATATGTGAAGCAGGTTTAATATCGCTGAACAACTTTTCGGATAATCTAAGATCTTCTTCATCTCTAATAATGGAGCGAACACTATCTAAATCAAAAGGATCTGAATACCCACGAGGAATTTCATCATATACCGTTCGTGGAATTCCTTCTGTTGGTTGATACTTCTCTTCGATCTTAGAATAATCAATATCCTCCGTGGCCTTTTCATCTTCTGATTCAGATTTGACTGGTGCCTCTTCATCGACATCCATTGCATCAGCAATGTGCCGTTTCTCCTTCGCTGTCGTAGGCGCAACTGCCTCTTTGTCCTCTTCTTCATCTGACGAGGAATCGTACAAAAATGATTGAGTGAGCTTCTTACGTTTGTTTGCTTTCTGTTTCGAGGTTTCTGTATCATGTTCTCTTTTTAAGCTGGCAGGTTGAGGGGTAGCCGATTCACTCACATCATCTTCATTTTCAGAAACATCACTTTCATCATCATAGTTAAGCGCATGTTGCATTGGAATCAAATTCTTTCTCTTATTACTTGAAGGCAAGCGATTCGATACTGTCTTTCTATTGAAGCTAGGTAAATTTGCTTTTGCTTGCTGATGTTCTTTGAGTTTTCTTTGTTGCTCTTCTCGTTTTGCAGCAAGAACTGAAAGAGCATTTTGTCTTACTTGTACAGACTTGTCGATGATGGCAGACGATCTCTTAGCCTGTTCTGTAGCCTCCTTCTCTTTTAATTCACGAACAAGATCAGGATAGTGCTCATGACTTAGTAAATCAAGAACAACAGGCGCGATGACTCTCTCTCTAATATCTTTTGCAAGAAATGTCTGAAATTCCTTGATTAACATATTTGCAGCCTCATCAACAACGTCATGCAGTTTATTACGAGAGAGACTGTTATCATTACTTTCCAAAGAATCTATATGCTTTGCAACATCAAAGTTTTCTGGAATAGCCAACTCCATGTACATCTTAAATTCGAAAAAATTTCTCCCATCTTCATTATGAAAGCATCGGTCACATTCTTTAAGCGAATTGAAAACAACATAGAATCCAGTCTTGTCTGATAAGACCCTAGTCCAATCGTATTTGTTAAGAAACCTTTTAACATCTTGAGTCGAAATCTTCATCGTAGGTATATATTTATCTTGAATTAAAATGTATGGTCGGTCCTTGATGTATTTATTCAAATCCTTAGGTAGAATGATACCTGGTACAACTTTATTACGATGTCTTATCGAAAGAACGGTAGTATTTGATTTATATTTTGAAGCAAGGGACGTCAGAGAGTTCGAGTTCAAGCTACTAACACCCAAAGAGGGGCTAGCCTTGTCTTTCTGAGAAGCGACTACAGGGATGGATGATTTAGAAACCTCTCTTCTTTTCTGTTCTTCCATTTCCAATTTTTTCTTTATTTGACGTTTCTCTTCTTCATCTCTTCTTATTTTTTGTACATGAAGTCTATCTCTTGCGATATCAATTTTGGAATTCATTAATTTGTTTTCGTGATCATTTAGGCCAATTTTTAGCTCAACACCATCAACCTTAGGTTGTTCATTTTTTAATATCTTAAGTAACTTCAAAGCGGATCGCATTGCTTTATCAGGGGACCCGGGGAATGTGAATGTGGCAATACCAAGCGGAACTGCATTTTCTGGATCATTGATGAATTTCATATTCTTAATGGATTCACCAAAACTATCGAAAAAGTTGACAAGATATACTTCGCTTGTTGTAGTTGGAAGATCCCAAACAACCAAATCTGTTTGAGGAGGATTTCCCAAAGAGTCTTTATCATAAGTAAATTTGGGTTGTGGCAACTGTTTAAAAGGGAATTTCTTTGATTTTTTATTAGGTTTTAAAAAGTACTGAGATGCGCTAGATCCCACTTTTCTTGGATCAGTTAAAGAGATCGATACTCCTTCACCATTGAAACGGATTTTTTTCGATTTCGCTTTTCTTTCTGCCTTTGTTAGCGACTTATCTAGTTCTGGATCGTACAAAACCTTATAATTCTTCTTAGGATCTGATTTAGTACTATATGGTATATTTTGTTGAAGATCAACATTATGCATAAGTTGGGGGAACTTTTCATCAACAGGATTAACTCCAGTCAAAGGATCAGTACCGGTAAGATCTCTTGGAGAGTTGGTAGTCGAAGGCAGTAAAGTGGATGATACAGGTGCAGAAGACGATTCCTTGAAATATTTGGGATGTAGAGGAGTTGAATTAGCAGTTGAATTTGATTTGAAATTCGAAGATATAATTGAGTCAGTGGGTGAGGGTTGAGCTGATGAGCTGCTAGAAGATGGTATATAACGGTTGTCATGTGGATGATAGTGATGGCCTTTATTCATGACATTATTATTGAATGATGAACTTCGAAAGTTGGTATTGCGTCGAGATTGATCATCAAACGAATTATACTTATTTCGATATTCAAAAGATGCAGCGGGTCCAGAGGGCCTTCCAAAAGGTTTTTGTTTCCAACTATTTCTGTTATTGAATGACATGATATATATATATATTCTCTTTTTCCGATCTGGTTATTTTGAATAACCAATGAAGTTTCCAGAAAGCAGTTACCTTAGAAAAGGTACCCAGCAAACGAGCCTGGATCCAATATCCTATTTGAATGAGTCAAATCACTTGAAAATTTTTATCAAGCGTGTTTCCTGATACAAGCGATGATAACTCAAAACAGTCCTGTAAAAGATAGGATTAAAGTCCTTCAACAGAAACAGGTGGCCAGAAACCAAAAACAGAATAGGCTTGTAGATACGACTTGTGTGAAATGCAAGTCTTTTATATCAGTTTAAAGTCGGAAAGTTATGACTGAAAAGAATGTCCTGCTTCGCTGATAGTCCTCCAGGTATATTCCTGTATTATTTTTTCTATTTTGTTTTATTCTATTTTTTTTTTTTTCACCCTCGCGCTGCTTTTTCTAATTGTTAGCATACTTAATTTGTACCATACAAATGAGCTTTAGAGGAACTTAGTAAAGTGGGCTACGTCTACAATTAAATTAGGTAGTTGAATCGTAATGAATATATTAGATTGAAAATAAATAAGAATATGATGATTTTTTTATAAAAGCAAAAAAAAAAAGAGAAAGAAAACGGAAATGGGAAAAAGGAAAGAGAAGAAAACGTTACTTGAAAGGCATGCAAAATTATTCAGACAAATATAGCTGAATGCATAGTTGTTAGTTCACTTTCACATATGAGTAATGTACAAGGTAGATGGAAAGAGGAATTAAATATGAGTTGGTTTACTTAGTTCTGATATGTTTTAAAGGTCCAGAGGAGTGATAAAAGTTTGCTGCATATTCCTTCTTTCTAAAATGTCTCTTCTTAGGTTCTTGAACGTAATGATCCCAACCTTGACCTTGAGCAAATCTAATTGCTGCTTCTTTAGTATCAAATTTCATAATAGTACCTTGCATATAATCAGCAGATGATTGATAACCAATTAAATCATTTTCCCATCTATTACCTTTACCCAAGACGTCCCAATCTAATTTCCAGGATTTGGCATTATGATGACCAGATTGAGTGGCTGGTTTAGACTCTAAATAAATTCTTACTACTCTATTAGTACTCAAGTCTTGTGGAGCACCAGAAACAATTTCATTAGATCTTATTTTGGTGTCGTCATATGGAACTGGTTTTTGTTGAAGAATAGCACCAGTGGCAAATGCACGGGTACCGGCAGGCTGTCTGACAGAACTCAAGGATCTTAAAGTGGATCTAGTAAACATATTGTATGGTGGTGCTGTTAATATAAAGATATGGGGTATTCAAAGTATATTCTTCTAAAATTTCTAATATTCATTCGCAGAGTTCTGGTTGGCTAACTAAAGAGCTCTCAAAATTACCCGCAACATAACAAATACCACACCCATACACCACCACCGAACCAAAACACCCAAACACCCAAAACCAAATTGAAATGTTAAACAGTGGTACCATCTACAAAAAGACATATATATATATATACATTTGAATTGTATTCCAGTATCCATTATTCATGAGTAATCCACAATCTAAGCAATCATTAAAGGATGTGCTACCGACACTTTCAGAACCTTATCCTGCGCAGCTTGTACTGACGGTTGAATCGCTTCATCTGATGAGTTTACAAAAGAATCCAGTATTACCCAATAAATCAGAAATAGCTAGATATCATATTTGTGCATATTTGACAGCAGAAAGATACCAACAACTGTTGAAATTACCACAACCATCTTTGCAAAAAATTCCAGCCCAGCCTAAGGTAGTGAGTAAAATTCTTGATGATTTTCGAACAAATATATTGAATGAGTTTAAATCTCCAACCAACTCTCCTCGTAAAACTTCAGCAAATTCATCAGCTTTCAATACTCCAACTAGAGGATCTAATAATAAGCTTAACTTATCTCCTACAAAAAATGGGCCATCAACCCCAAGAGTTAGTTCTCCATTGAAAAGATTACAGGCTTTGAGAGATGAAGATGAAACCAATACCAAGAAGTCAAAACCAAATGAATTATCAGATGTTGCATCTCCATTTAACCCTAAGAATAATCCAAAAACACCAACGAAACAAACGGCATCTGCCACTGGTACTCCAGGAACTCCATCAACCCCAAGATATCAAAGACATATCACCATATCAGATTTTATTTCCTTTGCCAATAATTTTTATATTCCATCCGATGTGACTCCTCAAATGGTGGAGTGTTTTCTCGATCAAAAACATAAATTCACCAAGAAAAACGAATGGCTATTAGCGTGCGGGATGATTCATGCTGCATACATCAGAATCAATCATAAACTTATAAATTATACAATGGGTGCTAAAAAAAAATTAGAAGATCAATTATTCCAATATCAGAAGGGAGGTTTAATGAAAGATAATATGAAAACTTGGATCAATATAATCGAAGAAGCAGTTAAGGTTGAACCTTGGGTTATCGATTTAGATCGAAAATTCATCGATGGTACTTGGTCTTCTCTGACTCAAGATAACATTCAAGCTCAAGAGATTACCGCAAAACTTGGGCAAGGCTGGGAAATTGTAGAAAAATTTGGGAGTATGATTACTCCCGATACTATGTTTGATTCCAAAACCCATAATTCATACTACAATACTTGGAGTACTAAGGTCTTATCCGAATTAGACACTTAATTTTAACGATGCTTTTTATGAACATTTAGTATACTTTTATATATAGAATATACTATAATTTTTCAGCCGTTATGTGTAATTACCGTAAAATCTTTTTTAGTCGCGGGATGCTTTTTTCTTTGGCTGATTTTTTTTTTTTTTAGTAAAGAGCATCTCAGCTTCATCAACTAGTAGTTATTAACTGTTCTTACTATAAAGTCATTTCGTGTTAAAGAAGTCAAGATTTAGATTTAGGCTTCTACATAAAAATTTACATATATTATTGCATACGTTGATATTTTTAAGTGTGTCAACTGAAACAGATCTAAAAAATAAAAATTTCATAGTAACAATTACCTCTAAGGTTACCATCAGATCTAAGATTAATTTGAAAGAAGATTTTAACTTTCTAAAAACTATTTAAATATACACATCAGAGTCAAAAATTGAACCATGAGTGCAGTGAAGAGAAAGATTTCCAATGGAGTCGGTGTTGAATCACCTAACAAAAGAGCTGTACCAGTTCCAGTGTCACAAGATCAAGATGACTATGAATATATGTCCGAAGAATCAGTTGATGATCCCCAACAGAGTTTCCCAATATCTATTAGCAACAACAGTAACCAATGGCAAAACACTATAACTTCCGTTATTAAGTGTGTTGTTTCTATTCAATTTGCAAATATTACCAATTTCGATACCGAACTATGTCTCACAAGTGAAGCCACTGGTTTCGTGGTTGATTCCGAAAGAGGTATTATATTAACCAATAGACACGTTGTTGGTCCTGGTCCATTCAGTGGATATGCAGTATTCGATAACCATGAAGAAGCTGTCGTGAAACCAATTTATCGTGATCCGGTACATGACTTTGGTTTTTTGCAATTTAATCCAAAAGATATAAAATATATGACCCTTTCTCAACTTGAGTTAAAACCTGAGTTAGCACAAGTTGGTACTGAAATTAGAGTTGTGGGTAATGATGCCGGTGAAAAATTATCCATTTTGGCGGGTTTTATTTCTAGATTAGATAGAAATGCTCCTGATTATGGTGCTTTAACTTATAATGACTTTAACACAGAATATATACAAGCTGCAGCAAGTGCTTCTGGTGGTTCATCGGGTTCCCCAGTAGTCAATGAAGATGGTCATGCAGTTGCATTACAAGCTGGTGGATCAACCGAAGCTTCAACTGATTTCTTTTTACCAGTTTATAGACCTTTGAGGGCCTTGCGCTGCATCCAAAATGGTGAGGCAATCACCCGTGGTGATATCCAAGTTGAATGGGCTTTGAGACCTTTTGACGAGTGCAGAAGATTAGGGCTCACCCCAGAAGCTGAAGCCAAAGCTAGAGATCTATTTCCAAATAAAATCGGTTTGTTAGTGGCTGAACTTATCTTACCTGAAGGACCAGCAGACGGATTAATAAAAGAAGGTGATACATTAATATCAATAAATGATACACCAATTAGTACTTTCATAAAAGTCGATGAGATTTTGGATTCCAACGTTGGTAATACCCTTGATTTTGTCATTCAAAGAGGTGGTAAAGAGTTCAAACAAAGTATTAAGATCGGTAACTTGCACGATATCACACCAAATCAATATGTCGATGTTGCTGGTGCATCTTTTAACAACTTATCTTATCAAGTGGCTAGATGTTATTGTATCCCTGTCAAAGGTGTTTTCATTAATGATGCATCTGGCTCATTCGAATTTTCCTCATTTGATAAAAATGGTTGGCTCCTTCAATCCGTGGATGATAACCCAACCCCCGATTTGCATACTTTCATTGAAGTAATGAAGAAAATCCCTGATCGTCAAAAAGTTACGATCTCTTATAAACACGTCTCAGATTTACACCATGAAAACATTCATGTTGTCTATATTGAGAGACATTGGCAAAACACATTTAGATTGGCCACTAGAAATGATGAGACTGGATTGTGGGATTTCAAAGATATTCAAGAGAAACCTGTTGAACCATCTAAGATTCTTCCACGAAATGCCAAATATATTGATATTCCATTCGAAGATGAAGAAAAAGCTGGATGCTCTTCATTGGTGAGATCCTTTGTTCAAATACGTACTATTTCTCCAATTCCTCTTGATTCTTTCCCTCACCGTAATGAAATCGGTCACGGGGTTATTATTGATTCAGAGAATGGATATGCTCTTGTCTCCAGAAGATTTGTTCCACATGACATGTGTGATATCTTCATTATTTTTGCTGAATCCGTTGATATTCCTGCTAAGGTTGTGTTTTTGCATCCTAACCAAAACTATGCGATCGTGAAATATGATCCAAGCTTAATTTTAGCTGATGTACGTGCTCCTAAACTTAGTACTACTCCATTGAAGAGAGGTGAAAAGTCATTCTTCGTCGGTTATAATTTCAATTTAAGATTAGTTACTGATGATGTGAAAGTAAGTGCCGTTTCCTCCATCAATGTTACACCAAATGTGTTATCTCCTCGTTATAGAGGTACCAATTTGGACTGTATTTTACTTGATAGTAAATTATGTTTAGAATGTGACACCGGTGTCTTAGCTGATTCGGATGGTACAATTCGTGCATTCTGGTTGTCTTATTTAGGTGAAAGTAATTGTGATAACTCAGGAGACGTTTTGTATAGAATGGGTTTGGATGTTACTGATGTTTTAGATATTGTTGATATTTTGAAACAAAATAAAGTTCCTGGATCTTTAAGAATTTTGGATGCTGAGTTTGGAGCAATGACCGTTTTACAAGGTAGAACCAGAGGCGTTCCTCAAGAGTGGATTTCAAAATTCGAAGACGTTTCTCAC
Organism: Hyphopichia khmerensis; assembly: GCA_030569195.1. Classification (NCBI taxonomy): domain Eukaryota; kingdom Fungi; phylum Ascomycota; class Pichiomycetes; order Serinales; family Debaryomycetaceae; genus Hyphopichia; species Hyphopichia khmerensis. The sequence goes on along the minus strand of JAJMKE010000005.1, from coordinate 5,324 downwards.
GATGAAGTCAAGTTTTTATCTGTTCAAAGAGTTTCCGCTCCAATTCTCAACCACCCAGTCAATCCTTTAAAAACAGGTGATATAATATTATCGGTCAATGGTAATATTATCAAGAGCATGAGAGATTTCAAGGTCATGTATCACAACGAAACTTTGAATTTCAAAGTGATAAGACAAAAGAAAGAATTGGATTTGGTAGTTCCAACAATTGATACAAGTAGTATAAATACATCCCATGTGGCTACATGGTGTGGTGCTCTTTTACAAGCTCCTCATCATGCAGTTCGTCAACTTATGGAGAAAATTCCTTCCGAAATTTACGTAACTCGTAAAAATTCAGGTGGACCAGCTCATCAATATGGTATTGTCACCAATAGTTTCATCACCCATGTCAATGATCAAGAGACTAAAGATCTTAAATCGTTCATGGAAATTGTGAAGAAGATTCCAGATAACACTTATGTTAAGATCAGATTGGTTTCATTTGATCATATTCCAATTGCCATTTCAGTCAAAACTAACTATCATTACTTCCCTTCTGCTGAATTAAAGAAGGATCACAATGGTGACTGGGTTGAAATTGAATATAAAAACACATAGATTTTTATAGATATTTGCAATTTAAAAGTACATACAAAAAAAAAAAAAAATTCGTAAAAAGTATTTATTTATTTATATATATATACAAGAAAGATTAATGAATTGGCATTATGAACATGTAAACTTCGTAACAAAATACTGTCAAAGCAACTTTTTAATATAAGTAAATTATGGTAAGAACTTACTTAATTTTTTGACTTTTTGACCTTTGTCGGAAATAGGACGAGTACCATCAAAATGATTCATTGAACGAGGAGTGAATTTACCGTTACCATGATTTCTATGACCAGATCTGGCTTTAAGACCAGTACTGGTTCTTATGAGTCTTTTAGCAGCAGACTTATTAGTTTTGATCTTGGTTCTAGTCTGAAGCAAGACATTCATAGCCGGTTTTTTGGTAAATATTATTCTTGATGCTGATTCGAAGAGCTTTCCAAACATAATGACAAATGGGAATATATATAACTGGTTCAGGCTTGCAGGAATCCTTCTGTTCTTCAAGCTAGAATATAGATTTTTGATTTATCAAAATTTTTTTCATAATTTTTTTCTTAAAGATATGTTAGCTTGCGCACGACCGAAATATCACTTTCCCACTATAATAATCTGAAGTATGGGGGAGTCTAGTCGCTATTGTCTTCACTTGAAGAATACCCACTAAGAATTGAGGAGCTATTTATCTGACTGACAGTTTCGAGATTGGCCTTGCTGTCAGTAACGGGATGGACAGTGCTGTCAGAATTTTTTGCAGAAGAAGTATCATTTGTAATTTTGCGTTTCTTCAATGCCAAAGATATCTTAGAAGCAGTGGGAGTCAGAATTGGGGGTTTGTTTGATGAACTAACATTTTGATGTCCCTGATTTCTCTTCAAAGCCCTGTATCTAGATAATTGTTCTTGTTCATCCTGTTTGGCTTTCAATTCTTTCTCTTTTTCCTTGTTTTTCAATTGATCATAAAATCGAGCTGAGTTTTCATCTAATTTATACGAGGAGTTACGAGACTCTAAAGTCTGTTGATATTCTTTGTGTTTTTGTTCTTTTAAATATGTTAGTATGCTATTATTAATTAATGATATATCAATGCTTAAACGTACCTCTTGATTCCTTTAGTTGATCTCTCAAAGTCTTCCTTTCTTCCTTTTCTTCCACAAGATCTTTTTCCGATTCTCTTTCTTTTCTTGCCTGCTCTTCGAGTTCTGATTTATTGAGACTATTCTCCTTGATGAAATCTGGCATAACCCTTGGCGATACTAACAATTGGTGCTCTATCTTAACATATTATTATTATGTTTTACTTTTTTTGAAACAAAATTCCAAAGCGCACAGAAAAAATGACAAAATTATTGCAAAAAAACTGTAGAATTCTTACAAACAAAGTAAAGACAAATGTTAGCACTTAAACTTTACAGTGAAAAGCTTTATAAATTAAAATATTAATGTTGTATTAAAGAAGCTACACGAGCCTATTTTTCATCTAAGAAAAGTTAAAACAAAAAAAGTTATGAAATGCATTCTAAAGAATATTAATCATCATTACGTACTTGGGAAGGTCTTTCTGCAAAGTAACGAGGTTCATCAAAGACGTGATACCTATGACCTCTAACACCATCACCTCTAAATAATTGAGGCATTTGTAAATTATCATCTACTTCCTCTTCATCGATGTAATGATTTCCGTATATAAAGTCATCACCGGCTTCAACTTGATAATCCTCTAAAAGTTTAAATTTAGCAATTTGTAATTCTGTATCAGTAATTGTGGATCTAGAAATTCTGGCATAGGCAACTTTTTTCAAATCTCTGAATAAAATGTATTCACACCATCTATCCCAATCATTACTGTCAATATCACGCATTCTGGACTTTTCACTGACATAAGTATTATAATTTCCTTCATATGGATTTGTAACCAAATAACTCAAAAGAACCAATGGTCTTTCAGAGTCACCCATTATTCTTTGAAGTTCCAAACTTTGAAGTCTACGATCTTCTTCGTCCTCTTCTTGACCAGAGTGGAAAACAACTACATCAACCAATTCACCGTATATATCTAAAGTTGCATGAATAGCTGGTGCCAATTCACCAACTGGTGATGGTAACAAGTGATGGCTTGAGCTAATAATAGGGAATTTAGATAACAAGGCTGCACCCCAGGTGTGTTGATTTGGACCTGGTCCATAATCGGCATACATTCCCAATTCTTCAGCAATGGTTTGAGTGAAATCACGATTACCACCAATGAGCCTTTGAGTGTCACTTTCGAGTAAACCAATGATATCAACTTCAGCTTCTTTGATCAAGTCTTTCATTCTATGTTCACTTGACCACATATCATTATCTAAACCAAAGTGGACGCACCAAATACCTGCGGTGAAAGATCCAGAAGAAGCATTATATGGTTCGTATGCTTTAGTTGGATATCTTTTGAAAAGAACTGCAACCGAAAAAGCGAGGAATACAGTGAGTATTGCAAAAGTTTGCTTAAATAATTTTTTACCAATGATATTAATACGGGTGATATGAGAGCTACGATTTCTCAAATTGTAGTTCAATACACCTGCCAAGATACCAGCAAATGAGCCACCTAAAATAAGATCAGTTCTCTCTCTCAATAATGGACCACCAGGAACGAAAGCATAAGCAACAATCCAGACACTAGCCAAAGAAAAGACAATTGACCAGAAGAAAGCCAAGGTAAAAAGTAAGGAAGGATTATAACCAACAGTTGATTGCCAGATTAATGGAGCTAAAGTAGCCAAGTAAAAACTATAAACGGTAGAACCAGCATAACCCAACCAACCCTTATAAGTATAGAGAACGTAGGCACTTACAGAACCAGCCACTAAATTATAGGCGGGTCCCAGAAAAGCATTTGAGTGAACTTTAACTGAGAGAATAATACCCAAACCAATAGCGAAGAAATTAATCAAGGCACCAGTAATTGGGGTTGGACCAGTGATTGGATAACCATCCCAAGCCCAAAAGATTAAAGTAGAAGAATCACTTATAAGGAATTGAATTGAAAAAAGGTATGCTCCAAAGCCCAAAGAGGATAAAAAGATTGAACCACCCGATCTTTCGGTTGAAAGTTTGAAAGTGGTTGAATTTAAGGAGGGAGTGAAAAAGGCACCAAACAAACCCAAGAAGATTCCGATTTCATTCAAACCACCATTTTCTTTATGCATTACTGGCCAGAATGGGTTATTTGAATAAGATGAATATTTAATAATTGATGAGCCTAATAAACCCAATACAAAAGAAACTGCAAAAGCATTTAATTTTTTAGGTTGATTTGATAAAGTCCAAATTTCAGTGACTAAAGCAATTATTCCAAAGCCGGTACCTGCAGTGATGATTAATAATCTTGATTCAGGATCTTCAACTTTATAAGAGCCAAGACCTAATAAAATTGTTAAAGATCTGGCAAGAAATGGGAATTTTGAAAAAAAATTTCTAATAAAGGGAATAATTAAAATGAAGGGAGCGACAATAAATACAACAATTGTTGCTTCATAACCGGACAAACCCATATGCCATAAAGGAAAATACCAAACACATAATAATAAGGAGGTAATAACTGTCCAAAGGAAGAAACAGTTAATGGTATTAATGATGAATTCAAAAGTAGAATATTCATCAGTTTCTGAAACTGGTTGTTTTGTCAGTTTTTCTAATTTTTCTAATTTTTCTAATTTTTCTAATTTCTTTTCACTTGAAGAATTAGCAATATTTGCTAAAGTAAATCCATCACCGTAAACCTTAATTTCCAAATCTTTAAAATCGACAATTGACCAAGTATCAAATGCTACATCTAAAATAATTAAAGACCATTCGAAATAAGCATAAACTGAATAAGCACCAGCACGATCATGAACTTTATGTTGAATGAACCAATAAACTAGAGGAATTAAGGTTAAGAAAAAAGTTGAAGCAGTCAAACTTCTACCCTTTCTTACTAAACTTTTAGGAGGTGATAATTTACTAATAATAATGGTCCACGGTATAGTTAAAACAATATAACTAATCATGAAGATATCATGCCAATCATGATCATCAGTTGAAGTTATATAAACCCAACCTCCACAGGTAAAAGTTCTTATAACTCCTGAAAATAATCCAATATAAGGTAAGGAAGAATTTGATTTAAATAATCTAATGAAATTAAAAGCCAATAATAAAAATCTTGGACCAGCAGTTAAAGCAATTAAAATTTGGAAAACTGATCTTTCTGGATATCTATCTCCAATTGTAGCCGAAACACTTGGAAACCATTCATCTGGATATCCCCAACTTGAATTTTCTACAATCTTTTCATAATGTAAGTAACAACCAACAATTAATGCTGCAAAAAATGCACTATAAGCAAATATTGCATGAGCATAAGCAATATAAACTGCTTTAAATGAAACAATTGGTACCTTGGAACTAGTTGGTCCCTTGGAGGATTCCTTTGATTTAGTCATCTTCTCGTCCTTAACCCTAACCAAATAAATTATACTCAAAAACAATTACTTCAGTACTTAAAATAACTTCAAACTTTTACCACCAAACTGTTCAATTTCTATTCTGTTCAATTCCAATTCACAGCCTTTTCAAATAGTATTGTTGGAATTTTTCAGTCTCTGATATTTTCCTTTATGGGGAACTCCAACTCTTACACGAAGTCAGATGGGTGAGAAAGAACTTCCGAGGGCAGTGATCATGTGACATTTGACCGTAACTGG
>JAJMKE010000004.1:243532-334618 GCA_030569195.1 Hyphopichia khmerensis | reverse complement strand
TTTTTTTTTTTTTTTTTTTTTTTTTTTTTTTTTTTTTTTTTTTTTTTTTTTTTTTTTTTTTTTTTTTTTTTTTTTTTTTTTTTTTTTTTTTTTTTTTTTTTTTTTTTTTTTTTTTTTTTTTTTTTTTTTTTTTTTTTTTTTTCCTTTTGTTGTTCGCTTTGGCAGTTTGCCTTATTCTTTAAATTTTATTAAAGCTTGAAGAATTCTTCAATTTCTCCTAAACTTACTACTTTTTTTCTACTCAATACCAATTCCTTTCCAACGGTTGACTAAATTTGTTTTTCGATTATCCGATTTTAGTTAAGTTTGTATTCGTTAAAGTCATCACGAATCATCGAACTTTTCTTAACTTGAATATCGCTAATCTTTGAGTTTCTCTTTTTGGATTAGCCATTAACATTAAAAACTTATTGAAGTGATCTTCTTCTCTTTAATATTTTATTTTTTTGTTTAGTATTTCAAGTACTGGCGTCGAAAAAATTTAAGTTAATTCAAATATTCAAATTTACCATCACATAAAAGGTGCTTTTTTCTTTCAAATTCTTTTTATTTTATTATTAGTTAGCTAATTCGTATCTATATATATACATGTATACATGTATGTATATATACGTGAGTGTATGTATATAAATATAGAAGAGATTAAAGTTATAGCGTCATATTTAGCTATATGACATAGTATATATATATATATATATATATACTTATATATGTATATATGTATGTACATTCTTTGATTTTAATCACTGCTACAAAAGAATGTCAAACGAGGATCCTATGCACATTGTTAAATCCTTGATCAAATTTCAAATTGATTTATTCGATTATTCAATCGATGTTTTTGGATTTTTACAAAAATTAAAAGTTGATACCGATGGTTATTTCGACCTTGCCCCTACAATTAATATACAAAATTCAATTAATTGTTACAATATTTTGAAAAAATATTTGGATAAATTATCCATTCTTAAAGACCCAAATGAAATTTATCAGTTTTATTTCAAGCTAGTTAAATTCACTGCACCTCACTTACTTGAATTATCCCAATTTTCTTTTTGCATTCAAGATTTTATAAACAAGGACTTTGAAAATGAACATGAAGAAAATGTTTCCTTTTTAAAATTCAATGTCTTACATCATATTTTCCCATTCGAAGCAATTAAAATACCAATTGACCTGCTTACTTATAACGTTACAAACGGTGAAATACCGAGTATGATACCTGAATTCGATGATTCACTTAAAGCTGATCTTGAAATTCTTCGATCAACTATTCCAGAATATTTAAAACTTTATAACATACGTTCTCCTCTAGAATTCCCGTGCTTTGCTAAATCCGTACAGAAAGAAATCGAATACGATCCAGAATTGAAAAATAATGAAGAACTCCTCAATCGCCTATCAATAAATTCAATCCTATCAAAAATTAATGAAAATGAATCAAATATCTCACCATATTCCTTCAATGATGAACAAATTTTAATTTTAGAGTTGACAGAATTCTTGACTACTTATCTTCATTCCTTTAGGTCTTACTGGAACCTTTTAGATTTGTTTTTCAATTGTTTGACGGCTTTATATTATCGTTACGGTTACTTAGAAGAACCAAGTATTGATTGGTGCCTCGATGAATGGGAATATCATAAACCTTATAAGGATGAGTTTACATATCTTCAAAATATTCTTGATCCCCAAATTGAGGAGATCGTATCTCTAGGCACAATTGGTTTAAGTGGAGATGGATATTATTCTAAGCTTTTGAATTCTGTTTGGAGCCTTACTGAGTCTTTAATGTTTACATATAACAACCAAAAGGAAATTAATGTACTTAATAAAATAAGAAAGGGTAAGGAGCCCTGGTACTTCGGTTCGCAAATAATTGAAAATACCCATCCTGATATTACTTTTAAAGAATTTTATGACCTAGGAGATAAATTTCAACTTCACTGGGAAAAGATTATAGATGTGTGTGCCTACATTCGTAACACAGAATTATCGGCTTTGGACCTCTCACACATCAAGCTGTTGAATAACGAAATAACTGATATTTTTCAAATAATATTATCGTTTGATCAAAGATTGGAAGCTGAAGCAGAAATCATAGATCTCTATCTCGATGTAAAAGCTGCAAAAAAAGACAGTGATCCGCTCGCAGTCCCCGATTCGCGAATTCACATGGAGGTACGTGCACAACGTTATACTGATAATGCACCTTATAAATAATAATAATTATCTTTATAGTATTTATCTAGTTGATATATCTATATATATATATTCATATATTTATATATATTTATATATATTTATATATATTTATGCTACAATTAATAGAATTAATAGAATTACGAGAGCAACAACTAGTATTCCGATACACCAATCACTCGCACCTCCTTTGTTATTTTCCAATACCCATCTAACTCTTCTCATACCTCTTTGTAATTTATTACCAACTAAATCCATCTCTTGGTCCAAATCTTCTAACATGTAAGTTTGATCTTCTAATTCAGATCCCATCATGGTGGCTTGTAGGTTCAAATTTTGCATTGTTTGATGTAATGAATCTAATTGTATATCTTGATTATTTATCATCTCTTGTTGTTGATATTGATTAAATTCTCGATCTATTCTATTCTCATCCCCAAATGGTCCAGAATCATCATCCTGACTTATTCTATTAGACATTGTTGTTACTTCCCGTAATTTCTTGGGATTACGTATTTTATCATCCCAATCTCGTTCAAGATTCCTGACAGTGGTTGATAATTTGGATAATATCTGTTTTCGATTGGCAATATCTGATGACGTTAGTTCAAATTGCTCTGGATTGGTTTCAGATATATGAACTGCTTGTTTTAGATCCTCTAGTGTTTCTTCCAATTCTTGATAATTATTGGTAAAATCAACCTTGCTCTCTTCGGTTATCTGGTCAGTTTCCTGAATGAATTTTTGTATGGCCCTTATCTGAGACCAAGAGTCTTCTTCTACTTCGTTGAATGGATCCATAGTCTCCTTCTTGTAATGATGGTGGTTCGTTGATTCTAATCAGTGGCCCTTTGCTGTCTTCTTTTTTTTTTGACTAAGAAACAAAAAAAAGTTCCCCAATCTTAAGACGTTTCCTGCACACTCGCTTTAAAACCATACCAATTTTCATTTCGTTTTTTCTCTTTTTAACCAAATATAATCTTCTTATTATACACCTATCATAAGTATCAAAGCACATAATAGTTGAATAAGTTGATATGTCTTCCGAGGAACCTAAACAGGAACCTAATGATTCCCCAAGAGAAACAAAAAAGATAAAGTTAGAAGATTCCTCTGCTCCTCTTTCAACCACAAATAGTCCTCCTCCTGGTGATAGAAAGGAATTACCAGTCCATGAAGTAGTTGGAGGCTCATCAATGAGACAATATTTGAATAAACACTTGACTCAGCATTTGCTTCAGGGGCTTCAAGAGGTTAGCAAAGAAAAACCAGAAGATCCATTGAGGAAATTGGGTGAATTCTTAATCAAAAGAGCAGATGAATTGAAATCTTCTGATTCTTCCTCCTGAATTTGCATTTAAATTCATCGTGTATATTAGCTATGATCGTACTATATCCAATATAGAGCGTATCAATCAATTCTCTTACGTGCATCCTACAAGATAGCTTCTTATATAATGTTGTATATAATAATCGTAACAGTATTAGTCAAACTTCCATCATGGTTAATTTTTTCTTTGAAATGCTCGTACCTTGCTCAAAACTACAACTTGTCAATTCGATTTCTCTTAAGCTATTTTTCATAATTGGACTATTTGAACCATGTCAATGGTTAGGCCATCTGCAAATAACTTAAACTATACTTACAAAAAGCGAAAGAGGAAAAAAAAAAAAAAATACAGAAAAAAAAAGAAAACATGAGGAAAATCAAATCAAGCAAATCACCTAACTACTCTTGCCATCATAACATTTAGATCCCTCTCAATTCGCAACGATGTCAAACTCAGGTCCCAACTCATTGCGGCCCTATTATGATCACGATACCTTTGATGCTGGTTATTCGGTAATTTACAAACCGGGAGTTGGCTTGATTGATACTCAAACCAGTAGGCCAATTTCTTCATTGCTTACATCTTCCGTTTCTTCCAAGAAGCTTTCAGGTGGAAGTGGGAACTTCAGTCCTGGAAAAGGTATCGGATTATCTGGATTTTCTTCATTAAAAGACACGGCAACTAACAAGTCAACTTCTTTGGATAAAAATTACGTTTACGATTTAGAATTTCAAGAGTATTTTGACTTTAATAACTTGTCTGAACTATTTAAAAATTTGATTTGGAATTTTTGTAAAAATTATTTCAAAGTTGTTTTATCTCAGCCGTTGGAAATTGTCAGGTTGGTTTTACAAGTTGGTTATTTCAACTTTGATGCAAAAAATGATTCAAAACAAAAGGTAAATCCAAATCCAAAAACTTATTCTCGTTTATTAGATACTTCTACATCTGCTTCATCTCCTCAAGTTACCGATGTTTCTGACTCTGAATCAGAAGCTGAAATTAATTTTTTTCAATCCACAAATGATTTGAATAATGCTTCAAACTCTTATATACCTAATTCAACACTTGGTGATAAGAAATACTCAAATAAGAATCGTAAATTGAAAAATTTGAATAAAATTCAACCAATATCCAAGCATACTATTGATATAATGACTGCGGTTGCTTCAAAGGATGGTCCTTTAGCTTTATTCAGAGGAGTGAATGCTCAATTCATTCATCAAACATTATCTCATACTATTGAAGCTTGGATAACTGGATTTCTCTCCCCATTTTTGGGTATACCCGATCCATTCTTTTTGGACTTGACTCACTCAACCGATCCATTGAGATCTCTTTGGTTATCTGTTCTGGCTTGTGTTTTGACTGGGGTTATTTTGATGCCTTTAGATTTAATTAAAGTCAGATTAATGATTACACAATTCAATAAGCCCTCTGTTTCAGACTCTCCAGATTCTATAGGCTCTCCAGATTCAATTGATTCTCCAAACTTACTGGTACATGACTTAGCAAATACAACAAATATCGACCAGCAGCCGCCATCATCTTATAAAATCAATACTCGTTCCATTCGTGATTCAATTCGTAATTATCCAGTTCATTTATTATTAAGTCCTCCTCCAACTATTGCATTACTCACAGTTTTACATCAATTTTCAACGAGTGTTTTCAGAAAGACTGCTCCTTATTTAATGTACATTAGATGCAATATTGACAATTATCATTCTTCGAGTCTTTTCACGCTTGTGAATTTAATCTCATTAATTATGGAATTTTTCATAAAATTGCCTGTCGAAAACTTATTGAGAAAAGAGCAAATAAATTTCTTATTAACACCAAAATCTTTAGAAGAAGATGAAAAACGTGTTGTAACAATTGATAATCCTGATGAAGATTTAATAGTTGAATACAATAGTTGGAATCTTCATGACACTCTTTACGAAGGTGACCTCGAAGATGACGATGAAATCAATGATTCGGAAAAGAAATCGATATCATTGATAAAGGCTGGAGGTATTGCTGGCTTCTTTGAAAAAGTAAAACGTTTGAATCTTTTCAACGGTTGGAGAGTGGGTGTATTAAATATTATTGGATTCTGGGGTTATAATATTTTGAAAAGTAATAGTTGCTCGACTGTCAGAGAAGAAAGACTTTGATGGTTTTCTTTTTCTTTCCAGTTCATTATTTCCTACACTCTAATGATACGCTCTTCAATTCGCTTTTATGCTCTTTTAATGTCTAGTTCTTTAATTTAAATCTGTAAATAATTCCATAAAGTTTGTTAAGCTTATACTGATTAGTTGTCGTGCGTAGCTCACTTTATTTACTCTATTTGTTGATTTTTTTTTTTTTTTGTCACACCCAATAATAAGGACAAATAATTAATGATAAGACTTGTTAATCCCCAGATTAATTCTAATATTTGATTCATATCAATTGGAGCTATAAAATAGAAGAACATGTCGAGTATTCCGGGTTTGGATGATTTCGAGAATAATAATCCGTTTGCTGAGCCAACAGGAGCCCCTGAAAGTCCCCAACAAAACGAAGTGACTCAAGAATCAGAAAATGAGCCATCAGAGACTATAACCCAACCGGCCCCACAACCGCAACCTCAATATGTTTACGCTGATCCAGATCAGTTGCAGTATGCCCAAGAGGAGACCAATGATGAAGTAGTCCAGGGATATCAAGAACAATTAACAGAGGAAGAATTACGTAAGTTGATTCCGGAACGGTTCACCAAAAAATACCTGATTAGCATTAAGCTTACATCTATTGAAAAGAATAAAGTTGGAAATCCAATTCTCAAATTCGATGCTTCAGTGAAGGGATTACCAAGATTTCGTCAAGATAAGTATAAAGACATTAGACGAACCTATAATGAAGTAACAAAATTCAATAATTATTTAACTATATCTAATTTAGAAGTATTTGTACCAATAATTCCGCTGGCAACTACTTCATACCCAACTGGGGGTGAGGATGAAACGAAGCAGTTGATGAATGTTTGGCAAGAATGGTTTAATAGAATATGTTCTAATCCAATTTTAATACGGGATGAAGAATTTGTTTATTTTATTGAAAATGATTTTGGATATGCTGTTATTAATTCTAGCAGAAAGACATCAGTAGCAAGTGGATTAGTACGTAAAACTTTGAAGCAATTGGCCGTTCCATATGATCCATACCAAGAATTGGCTGAATTTAGACCAATTATCAAAGCATCATATTTATCATGTCAAAAATTATATAAATTATTGGATAAAAACAATAAGGTTGAAAAGCAATTATCAATCCATATAAATGAATTATCAACCAAGTTGAATTCATTATCACAATTTGAAGTTATACATCCAGGGATGAAAAATATGTGGGAAAAGATTGCCAAAATCATACAAATTCAATCAGATTTAACTTTAGTTGAACTGATTAATAATATGGGGACCTTGGGGGATGGAATTCAAAATTTTATCAATGATTTTTATCAAATTAAAGAAGCATTAACTAATCGACATTTAATTATGAGAGAACTTTTGCAGGCGGAAGCACAAACTAAATCTAAACATTATCAAGCTACCAAAATTAAAAATAAATCATCGTTGGATCCTTTCAAAGTAGATGAGGCAATCAGGTCGTTAGAATATGCAACGAAAGCAGAAGAATCATTAAATTTACAAGTTAAAAGAATATCAGGAGAAATGATTTATGAAAAAGATGAAATCACCCAATTCACTGAATTGAAGTTTCGTAAAATGTTAAAAAATTATACTTTACATAAAGTTGAACATCATCGTAAGATTTTGAGACATTTAGAAAACATTCGATTAGATATCAGAATTATTGATGATAAAGGAGGGTTATCAAGATTAAACAGGGATAATTTAACCAGTTTAAAACATAACTTGACCCAATCCCAATCTGCAAATGGAGACTCATGGACCTCCAGAACATTCAGAAGTCTAAATAAGGAACAAGAGGTTCAAGAAAAGGAACAAGAAGAAGAAAAAGAAGGGGAAGAAGAAGATGATAGAAATATAGTTGATGCCAAAAATGCTGCAAGTCTTTTGGGAGTTGCAACTTTTTAAATACCATAAATTACGATATTCAATTCTCACTAAATTTTGATGCTCCCAAGTGTAATTGTAGATTTGTTGAAATTCCGTAGAAAAATGGCAAAATCTTCGCGCAAAGGTGTTGCACACTTTGAACTTAGTAAAGAAGACAATTTAGCACAAAGTTAACATGCTCCCCGGGCTAATAAGAGGTTCGAGTACCTTTTACTGTTCCTTCTACCAATTGGTATATCTATTAACTGGGGCTTAAAGATGCGTTTTTACCAAGGTAATTGTAGAAAAGATGAAAAAAAACGGAAAGATATAAAAAGTCACAAAGTATGCCACAATTTTTAAAAACTACAAATTATTCAATTTTAAATAGATTGTTCATTCAATCAAAATTACGAAAGAAGATAGGAGTCAACTCGATAAATAAATAAATAAATAGCTAAAATTAATTGACCAAGAATCTCTTTTCAGCTTCTTTCCAGTTGACAACATTCCAAATAGCTTTAAAATAGTCAACTTTAACATTTTGATATTGTAAGTAGTAAGCATGTTCCCAAGCATCGATAGCAACCAAAGGAACCAAAGGACCAGTAACGGTATCTTGGTTAGCAGTGGTAACAACATCAAGAACACCACCAGCATCTTTGTTTTTAACGAGGAAAGCCCAACCGGAACCTTGGATACCAGCTAATTTAGCATTAGTAACGGAAATCAAGTTTTCTAAAGAACCGTATTGAGTTTCAATTTGTTTAGCCAAGTCGGATTCACTTGCTGGAGGTTCACCACCACCTTGTTTAGGAGGAGCCAAATTTTTCCAGAATAAACAATGATTAGTATATCCACCACCATTGAAATTAATGGCTTTTTGTAATTCAATAGTTTTTTTAACTTCACCCTTTGATTTGGCTTCAGCATGTTGTTCAACAGCAGTGTTATAACCATTGACATAAGTATTATGATGTTTAGTATAATGGATTTCATTAATTTGACCAGAAATATATGGTTCTAATGCACCAAAATCCCAATCCAAATCTGGTAAAGAAACTTTAGTTCTGACAGCATTGATTGAAGCAGCAGCACCAAGACCTTTTGAGGCAATTGAGCGAGAAGCAGTGGTTCTTAAAGCAGATGAAAGCATTGTGTAAATGAATTGAGTGTTAAATAATCCAATTGACTTATCAATTGATTAAGAAAGAGAAGAAGGTTGTTTCTATATCTTTTCAAGTTTCGTTCTTTAAATTGCGATAATAGCAAAAAAAAAAAATTTTTTTTGTTTTGTTAGGGGATTTTAATTTTTTTCTCCCTCTTCCTTCTCACTTGAGGTTAGTCAGAAAATCCATCCATCTACAATTTTTTTATTGGCTTGCTTCATTTTGGCAGGAGGTTTCGGCACCGGAGTTTCATACAAGTTCGAATGATTCTTACAACCGAGCAAAACACCCAGACAACAACAAACATAAACAATTAGACAATTAGTGTAAGATGTGTAAGCAGTGTAATGTATTCTTACATGTAAGAAGTAAAAAGGCACGGGTGTTTGTTAAGAACTACATAGAGAGCCTAGGTACCAAGCTTGGAAAAGTTTATATATTAGAGTATTGCTATGGAAAAAGTAAGATCAACTTCTTAAAGCCCTTAATCTTTCGGCTAACTTATCCTCTTTTTCCTCGGAAATCGTATTTGCAGCTGGAGGAGTTGCGATGTCTACTTTAGTTTCGTTCAATCCTTGTTTCATTTCAATACCTGCTTCATCAGCTATTTGATTCATTAATTCATCAACTTCTTCTTGTGGGGTTGTTAATGCATTTACATTATTGGTGGCACTTTCGTAATAATTGGTTGAGGCATCCAAATCTTCAAATTGATTTTCAAATTTATCCATTACCATGGATATCCTTTCTAAATTCATAGTTTGTAATGCTTTATCCATACCTCTAATAACTTGGGACATATTCCCAGTAACTGATCTCATAGTAACTGCTGTTTGAACTCTAGATGCAACTGCATCAATCCTTGATGCTAACCTTAATAAGTTCACTCGTTCATTACTCTTACGAATTGCATTTTGAGCATATAATTGTGCAATATCATTATTTCCCTGACTTAATGCCTTTTTGGTTTTGGCCTTTTCCTGGGTTTCTTCTTTAGCAGCCTTTGTTGCTTGTCTATTTAGTTGCTTAGCCGTAAATTTTAGTTGAAATAATGATTGTTCTAACCCTGCCATTTCTATATTCTCTTTATATTTTCTTATTTAACCAATTGTATATCTCTTCTTGTAATTGATTCTCTTATCATGAACCTAATATCGTTCGCCTCATTTTCGTTTTTTTCAGTTAGGTTCTCCTTAGATTTTTTTTTTTTTTTTGTTCGTTTGTTAGTGGGGGTCATGTGCGCTACTTTATAATATTTGCTTGCAAAAAAACTAAAAAGCTAGACTATTTCATTAAAACTATATAGGGTTTAGTCAAGGTCTGGTGATTCAAACATATCAACATCGTCGTCTCGGTTCCCACTTCTTGACTGGTTACCTGATGTATTATTTTGAGTGCTTTGTTGTTCATTTGGTTGTGGTTGCTCAGAGGTATTTGCACCGGGTTGATCAACTGGATTTCCTTGTAAGTCAAATACTCTTCCGTTGATACTGATATTACCACTTGCGCCTCGTAATGAACCAAGGGTTTGTGAGATCATATATCCGAGCCCATTCGGTAAGTAATTTCTCATCATATTGCTTATTTGGTCTCCCTGTGGGGGGTCTTGTGGATTATTTGCAGCCTGAGTTTGCTGTCCAGCTCGAGTTGGAGATTCAGATCTAAACGGGGTGCCCGGTCTATTGATACCGCCCTCCTGACGTGGGTCGTTTGGGAATACTTCAGATCTGTTGCCCAAGGAACCTTCGAATATATCACCAAAATTATTGAGTAAAGTTCGAACATTAGGGACATTGCCATTATTATCACCATTATCAGGATTATTTCCATCATCATCATTATTGTTAGTTCTATTGGTATTGTTATCGCTATTATCTTCATTAGTAGGTCTGCCCAAGTTAAATCCACGTCTGTTGTTATCATCAGATTGATCTCTAGTATTAGTACCTCCAATTGAGAAAATAGTACTAGCCGTAGTTGGATTTCCTGCATTTCGAATTCCAGTAGGTACTGCATTATCCAAAGCAGTGTCTAATGGATTGGTTGGTGCAGGTAAATTAACCGTCGAAGCCTCAATATCAGTATTGGTGATTATATCTTGACTAATGTCTGGAGTTAAGACATTTGGTCTGGCTCTATTAGCACGCGATGCAGTTGTTCTAAATGAATTATCATCGTATTCATAAAGATAAGTGAAATATGAAAGATCGTCTTGCAGCGCGTAGGATCTTAATCTTGCTAGTATGGCTCTAGCATTTGCGACTGTACTTTTGATTACCTCCGAATCCTTACGTTGCTGATAAGCTCTCTTTTCAGTTAAAATCATTGCTTGAATAACTCTTTGAACAAACTGTGGCATGATTGTATTTATTTTATTTTGACGATACTCTTTTTCCATGTTTTTCAAAGTACTTGAATCAATGTTTTTAGGTAAAATATCACCAACTGCTGATTGTAAAGCCGCCAAATAACATTTTAATGCAGTTAAACTTGTACCTAAGTATAAATGAACATAACCCAATTGAGTCCATGCTGGAGTAAAAGTTTGATCGTAATAAATTGCCCTATTCAAATCCGTTCTGGCTTCATGATAACAATTCAATCCCATGTAAGCAATTGATCTATTTGTCAATAATTGAGGTATATTTTCATTATCCAAAGTATCACAAAATTGTATAGCATTGGTATAAACCTCAATCGCTTGAGGATAAGCTTGTTTTTGCATAAGGTTATTTCCTTGCTCTCTGAGCTTTAAGACGGTTGATTCAAAGTTTTGATGTCTCAAAGAATTTTCAGAAATCAAACTATATTGTGACAATAATTTTCTTTTAAGGATTTTTTGAATTGAATCTAAATCATCAAAGGAGTTATTAGAAGATGGAAATTTATCTTGTAACTGCTTTAAGCATGCAGCAAGTAAGTCCAGATTTCTGATTTCAATATTATTTAACAAATATTTAGAATATTTTAGTATGAATCTTGCAAAACTGTGGTCATCATTGTCATTATGATATACAATTTCATTAAATAAGGTAATCGATTCTCCCAACAAGTCTTCTAAAACAGGAGTGAACTCAGGGTGAGCTAACTTCATAGGAGTCAAGTCAACTTCTTGTGAAGGTCTAGATTGAATGTCCTCTAATAGTTTGTCAGTTGTTAAGCTGTCAGGCACTGAAAAATCCTTATTAGGATTAGGCCCCAATAGATACTTAGGGAGTTGAGGAAATAAAGACATTGCGTTTCCATCCTTAAGACTGTTTACTTCTTTCACCCGATACTGGTCTATGAGTTCAGCGTATAACTTGACGCGAAGAACGTAAAATGCCAGAGTAGTATCACGATCATATTTGGAATCATCAGCTGAGTGATCTAACCATCGCTCGACCGATTCAATGATTACTTGATCCACGCAAGTATTGATGTCACGATCTGACCAAGCCATTTTATAAATAAAATTATCGTTACTATCTAACCAAACTTCAAGTTCTGGAATAAAATGTAATTGCAAATGGAAATCAATCGAGAAGCAAGTATCTGGTGGCTACACTGAATTTTCTGTTCTTTGTCAAGTAAGAAAAAATGATGGATACACCCGCACACCAAGTATTCATTACAGATTATTACAACACAAGGGTATATAATAGTTTCTATGTCGAAAGCCAGACTATAACAATGTAAGCTCATTTCTAGTTCAGCTGTTTCATTCTATGAGACAGCTATCAAATATATATTATTCGCTATAATTTTAAGTCCAGTGCCAGTTTACTATAATATCGTTCAGGAGAGTTTTGATGTTTAAAGAAAAAGGGTTTGCTTACCGAGTTGCAATTGAAACTGATTACACGACAGGAAAGTACCAACAGGTCGATGATTTGACTTCTATATGAATGGACTAAGGTAAGAATGCAATACTTATAATTGAAAAATAACAATTGCAAAAAAGTACACAAAAACCCATACACCTTGATCAGGTTTTTGTCTTCTCCGATACTAGTTCCGGAACTTATAAATGCATCTAACAATTGCCACTAACTAATACCAGGAAAAGGTAATAATAGAATTAGCTGAACCCAATGTTTTTCTCTAATAGCAAGGGCCAAGAGCAAGATATGCCAGGTACGATTCCTAATGAAGGTTCAGAAACAGGTGAATCTGTAACAATTGCACCAAATACATTATTTCAACCACAATACTGTCATGACTCCAGTAGAATTAGAGCATTCCTCCGTCTTTCGAGAATAGCTACAGATGACACAATTCGACAACATTTGAATGAAATTAATCAAAAGGATTGTGAGAATTATCTCGTTAAGAAGATCTTCCCACAATGGGAAGCCAGAAGTGAACTAATCGATTACTGTTTCAAATATTCCAAAAATTTAAGGAATTCAACTACTCAAGGTAAAACGGTGACTAATCCAATAAATATACCTAATGTAAATGCGAAGGAAAGTGAAGCTTCAATTGAGGAGCAATTTGATTTAAGAACAGATCCATATGCTTATAAAAGTCATCAACAGCTTTTGGAAAATCAGTTTTTTCAATGTGATATGATAGATAACTGGATCAAGAATGAACTGAGTATTGAACAAATATTAAGACAAGAAACAATAAAGGTTTTCAATGATAAATGTTATCAAAGAGATTGGACAAAAGAGATCAAGAAGTTTGAATAATCGTTTTCTCATTTTTTACTTTTACCTTGTACATAGACGGAATATATAATATGAATAATGTCATTAATTAGTAAAAGAAGAATGTATAATACAAAATGAATGCCTATATAAGAAGAAACGTTAAGTATATAGAGTAACAAAATGATCGTTAATGAACTATTGCACAAGAGTCTAACGATGTACAGCAGCAGCTGCTGCGTATGCAAAATTATTATGAGACTGGGACTGAGATTGGGATTGGCCCTGCGATGTTTGCTGATTGTAATTTTTAGAACCTTTAGCATTTGCTGATGACTTTTTTTTATTAAGACTTGGCTTTGATGGATTAGAAGAGGAAGCTGACTTTTTAACTGGTGTACTTTTTGAATTAGTTGATGATTGTTTTGAAACCATTTCTTTTGCAATCAAAAGACAATCAATCCATCCATAATTTTTACCTAACTTGACTTCATCACCATTCTTATCAATAACTTTGACACTATTTTTAATAGATAATTTATCCATCTCACTTAATCTTTTCAAAAAAATTAAGTTACCATTCTCTTTAATAAGCTCTAAAATCAAGTAACCATAAATATCTTCACCAGTCTCAATATCTGACTCATTGGAAGTATCATCATCAACTGCAACACTTTCAAATTCGTAATCATACATCAGATAATCTGCACCTTGATTTGCCTTTAAATCAACCAGCATAACATTTAAACTACCATCAACGAAGAAAACTCTTGCTAAGTTAGTTACAACAGTAATAACTGGGGTAGAAGATTTTTTTAAATTGTAGGAATATTGCTTGATTAGTTTATCGATTAATGAATCATCTAAAGGTTGAGAAATTGGTCTTTGGACCAATTTATTACTTAAATCCAGCTTTAAAATTGTATCCATTTTCAAAATTTTTTCATTTGGTTTAAGTAGGGCACTTATTTCTCTGAATTTAATACAATTTTCATCTATAGTTGGTGATGCTTTCAATGGTCCTGTTTGAATACCAGGCTTAGATATAATTGGAGGTGATTTTGGATTACTACTGCCAGCAGTAGATTGAGAAGGCAATGCGGGAACTTTATTAATTGGAGCTTGAGTTGATTTTTGGGTTGGGGATTGCATGATTGAAGGATTTTGAGCTTGATTTGGAACGCCATTAGTTTGGCCACCACCTGGAATATTATTAATATTATTTGATATATTACTTGGAACATTATTTGGGATGCTATTGTTTGAAATGTAGGTAGGGCGAATATTTCTATTTGGGGATGATTGTTGGAAATTTTGTAATTGTTGTTGTTGAGGAATCGGATAACCTTGATTTATTTGTTTATTGAAACTAGCATCGTATTCAGGAGTCGATGGAGTTATACGATTTGATTTATTACTATAGTTACTTTGAGGAGAATTTTGTAAGTAAGGATTGCTATTTTGACGTTGATGTAACGCGTAATTTTGATTTTGCAATTTTGGAGTTGGCTGAAAATGGGGTTGAAGTTGACTTGGGGGTAACTGATTAGGAGGTAATTGATTTGGTGGTAATTGATTTGGTGGTAATTGATTTGGTGGTAATTGATTTGGTGGTAATTGATTTGGTGGTAATTGATTTGGTGGTAATTGATTTGGTGGTAATTGATTTGGTGGTAATTGATTTGGTGGTAATTGGTTTGGATGTATTTGACCCGAGGATAACTGACGAGGTAAAGGAGAATTCATTTTTGGAGGTGATGAATTTTGATGAATATTATTATTAGACATTGGAGGATTATTGAAAGGTGTCTTTTTAATTTTTGTTGCAGGCTGATAAGATTTTTTAGAACCCAAAGAAGGAATAAAACTATATTCATTATTTGCAATTTGTGAATGTAATTGATGGTATGAATTTGATTTATTTACGTTTCTATCAGAACCCAATTTAACAGTAGGAACTATATTATTACTATTGGAATGTTGAGGTTGAGGTTGCTGAGGTTGTTGTTGAGATTTATTGGAATTATTAGGTAAATAAGGTTCAAATCTTGGAACTTGACGATTCCAAATATAATTTTGATCATTCCAAGGAACTCCTTTAAACCAATTTGAATTTTGAATTTGTTGAATGGTTAATCTTTTAGAAGGTTCAGCTATTAAAAGAGAATCAATTAAATCAACCACATCTTTTGGCATTGGATGATTTGGTTTATAAGAATAATCAACGTTAATAATTTTTTCAAAAGTTAAATATTCGGTTGAACCCTTAAAAGGAGGAACACCATAAAAAAATTGATAAAGAATACAACCCAAAGCCCAAATATCTGATTCAAAAGCACAAGTATTAAATTTTAATAATTCTGGAGCAACATATTCAGCAGTACCAACAAAGGAACCTTTTCTATCTAAATCATTTGGTAAATCATTAGTAATACCATTATAATCAATTTTTTCATTATCAGATTGATCATTATTTGAACCTAATAATTTAGCAGCCCCAAAATCGGTAATTTTCAATTGAAAATCATGACCAACGAGTATATTTTCTGGTTTTAAATCACGATGTATAACTCCTTTCAGATGAATGAATTTAATTGCATCGATAATTTGTAACATATAAAATTTTGAAACGATTTCATTTAAAGAACCAAATTTTCTTATAATTGATAATAATTCACCATATTCTGCAAAATCAAGTACAAAAAATAATGAAGAATCATCTTGGAAAGTATAATATAATTGAACAATACCTGGATGTTGTTGACCCAAACGATGTAAAGTAGTCTTTTCAATATTAACATACTTGATTTTATCTTCTTTTACAATATGTCTTTTTGATAATACTTTAATTGCAAATGTTTTATTATTATGAATATCAAGTGCCAGATAAACAGTTGAATAAGAACCCTCACCAATAGTGGCTCCAAATTGATAATCCTTAGCAGACCTTCTCTTGGGAGCTTTATAATGATTCGATTGATTCTGTTGAGACATACTGGAGTTACTGGAATTGCTGCCAGACATTTATATTCGACTTTTCAGGGGCAAACAAGCTTGGTTAACTTCAGCGGCTATATGACTAAATGAAAAAAAAGGAAGAAAGGATAAGAACAAACGATGAACACAGCAAAAGAACAAAACAAATCTTATAAGTGGGAAAGTAAGGATGAGTAACAGAATGAGTTGAATGGAATTGATGAACTAGATGAACAACAAGGATACTTTATGGATTAAAGGGCCAATTTAACAACTCATTGGAAAGGAAAAAAGAGTTCGGTGTGCTTTTTTTAGTGTTGTGTTTTTTCTCTTTTTTGTTTTTCCTACTGAGACTTTCTTGTTTTGAGCTTTTTTTTTTTTTTTTTTTTTTTTTTTTTTTTTTTTTTTTTTTTTTTTTTTTTTTTTTTTTTTTTTTTTTTTTTTTTTTTTTTTTTTTTTTTTTTTTTTTTTTTTTTTTTTTTTTTTTTTTCTTTCTTTTTGGTTTTTTGTATCTTTGTTTTTTTTTAGTCTTCTTGACCAATTCCTTTTATTTGGTTTGTTAAGCTTAGTGTTTTTTTTTAGACTTTTAGCTAAGGCCTGTAAGTTAAGGAAACTATAGACCTTTCCTCTTACTTTTCTACTTTCCTTCTCCTTTTTTTCCTTTTGTTTTTTGTTTTTTGTTTATTCTTTTGTTTTTTAGTTTAACTTTTTGTAAATTTGTATTTTTCAAATGATTCAAGCCTACTTAATCGAGGTTGGATATTCCGATTGTTTCAAGTATATAAGGGGTTTTATGTTCTCCAATTGTTTTTAGTATTCCAATTGTTCTTACAAAAAAGCAATGATGAGTTAAGAACAACGAGAGGAAGAACCAAGCCAAACCAAATAATAAACCAGAAAACCGTTTCACCACTAGACTAATCGGTGATAGTCAAAGGGATTCAAATGGTTTCTATTATCTTGTTGCCATGAACACCCTACAAAACAGCTTGAGCTACACGAGACTTGATATAGGGTTAACAATACTCCAGCGTGTTTTGTGAACATCAACTAAGAATCAAGTGCTTCTTGATGATATCAATACGTCATACCCCCGTGCACCCCTATAAACAACCTACCTACTTACCTACATATATACTCATCTCTGTATATATAGACACATGTGCGTATCATTACAAATATATATATATATATATATACATATATATATTTTCGTATACCAATATATGTTTGTATGAAAAGATTGTCTTACGAGTGAAATTTCAATCTTAAAGGGTGCAATTTTGACACATTTCTATTTTTTTTTTTTTGTTTTGTTAGTGGAATTGTAACTTATTTGTGGTTGCCATAATTGGAACATGCGCTGTATGGATTTATATGTTTAGATATTTGTAATAAGGTAAATTATTTATAGTTTTAAAGAGTATGTAAGGCTTAGGTTTGGATAAATACACTATTGATTGTTTTATGAATGCTGGTATACTATTTCAGTTTGACGAAAAGTGTTTTGAATTGTTGTGGATACTGAATAAATGAATAATGGCGTAGAGTTGATTTGGTAAAGTATATCAAAAATATTTTAAAAGGGAAAGTACAAGGTAGAGTGCATTGTAGAGTGCATTTTATAGTGCTTATAGTGCATGGGTATGTAGATAGGCACCGGATTTTTTGGCTCGGAGAAATTTCGCAGGGGAAAATGGATTGAAAATTTTTTGGTTGGGGTTGAGTATGGGTAGGTATGGTATAGGATATCAAATAATACGAAGATTACCAATTATAATGCATGCATACCTTAAACGAGAGTTACCTCTACTAAGGAGGAGCATTAATATTCCAAATAGAAGTTTTTCGCAAACGTTTAATAGGTATAATGAGCATTTATCCAAGATATTTGATGATCAAAAGTATTTTGTTGAATTTAATAAATCATTACATTCACAACCAATATTTAGATCAGCACCTCAAATAGGGTTATTTAAGAATAATCATTTGACAACACCGAATGGACTTATTGAATTTCTGAAGAAATCATTGGTTCAAGCTAAAGATTTGGTTAATTCAATGAATAATGAATTTCATAAGAATGAACAAGGTAAATTATCATATATAAGTAAATTAGATGAATTAAGTGATATATTATGTAGGGTTATTGATGTTGCAGAATTTATAAGAGTGGCACATCCAAGTCAAAAATGGATTAATGCAGCACAACAAACTCATGAAATTATGTTTGAATATATGAATCAATTAAATACTAATGTTGAATTATATCAAAATTTGAAACAAGTTTTAACTAATGATTTATTAATTAATCAATTACCTTTAGAAGAAAAGAAGGTTGGTGAATATTTAAAAGAAGATTTTGAAAGAAGTGGAATTCATATGGATCCAATGACAAGATCAAATTTTGTTGCAATAACTCAAGAAATTTCATTATTAGGATCTCAATTTAATAATGAATTACATAATTTACAAGATTATTGGTGTGAATTAAGTATTGATGAATTTAATCAAATTAATGAATCAAATTTAAAATATGAAATTAATAAAATTCAATCAAATTTTTCTCAAAGGGATAAAAAATTCATTTATATACCATTAACTGGTCATTTACCTTATTTAATTTTATTTAATTGTTCAAATGAATTAATTAGATCAAAAATTTGGATATCATTACATAATTCATCAAATGATCAAATTAATACTTTAAATTCATTTTTAAAATATAGAGCAACATTAGCTAAAATGTTGGGTTATAAATCATTTGCTCATTATCAATTAGAACATAAAATGTCAAAGAAACCAGAAAATGTTAAAAGTTTTTTAAAAAATTTACAAAAAAATTTAATTAATAAAAATGGTGGAGTATTTGATGAAATTAAAAACTTATTTGAATTAAAATTTAATAAATCATCAAATGATTTAAATGAAGTTTTTAATAATATTAAGCCTTGGGATCGTGATTATTTATTAAATAAATTACAATCAAAAACTTATCAAAATTTATCAAATTTACCTGATATTTCAAAATATTTATCAATTGGTACAATTATTAATGGTTTAAATCAATTATTTCAAAAATTATATAATATTGAATTAAGACCAATTCCAACTTATAAAGGTGAAACTTGGGATCATAATCAAGTTAGAAAAATTCAAGTTTTTAATTTATCAACTAATAAAGAAATGGGTTACCTTTATTTAGATTTTTGGTCTTCAAAAGTTTTACCATCTCATTTTACAATAACTTGTTCAAGATTACTTAATAATGATGAAAAATATACTTCAAAGATGAAAAATTTGGTTCATCTTGATTCAAATAATGAAAAACAATTACCAGTTATTTCATTAGTTTGTAATTTTGCCAAACCTCAACAATTAAGTATTGGTAGATTTGCTGGTGTTGATCGTTCAACTCCAACTTTACTTTCATTAGATCAAGTTGATACTATATTCCATGAAATGGGTCATGCAATGCATTCAATGATTGGATCAACTAATTTACATAATTTATCAGGTACAAGATGTCTGACTGATTTTGTTGAATTACCATCAGTTTTAATGGAATTTTTTAGTAGAGATCCAAGAGTTTTATGTAAAATTGCTAAGAATTATGAACTGGGTGAATATTTACCAATTGAATTATTAGAAAAATATCAATCTCATCGTATTATTTTAGATCAATGTGAGACTTATATGCAAAGTAAAATGGCAATGTTAGATCAAGTTTTACATGGTGAAGAAATTGTTGAATTTTTAAATAATAAACTGTTTGATGAATTTGATTCAACCAAATTTTATCATCAAGTCGAGAAAAATTTACAAGTTTTCTCCGATCAGTGGTCAACTTGGCATGGTAAATTCCCTCATCTATTTAGTTATGGTGCAGTATATTATTCTTACTTATTAGATCGTGCAATCGCCGATAAAGTTTGGAATACTCTTTTTGCATCTAATCCCTGGAGTCAAGAAGCCGGGTTAAAGTATAAAGAAAGTATCTTGAAATGGGGTGGTACAAAAGATCCTTGGGAATGCTTGGGAGATGCCCTAAATGATCCCAAGATTTCTCAAGGTGATTCAAAATCAATGGAAATCATTGGTGAAAATATTTAACCTTTTATTTATTAGCTGCTAAATATAAAATAAGCTTAGATCATATAAGCGAATCAAACAAAGAAAATCAAATTAAAAAGAAAAGGTAGAAACTAATCTTGTAAATAATCTAATACACAATAGCATACTGCAAACTAAAATCTTCAATAATCATCGCATCGTACTGAAAGGAGTCATGAGCTTGGAGTTATAATCAAGAGAATTGATCTGCTAACTTTTCTGCTCCGCTAAAGGAAAAACTTTTTCTATTTCTTTTTGGCTTATGTTAATAAGGTATTTGGTTAAATGCCTTATAAAATTCCAAATTAGGTCGTGCAACCATGCCTAAACGGCGAATGACATGAGTAACTCAAACCAAATTGCTAACAAAACAAAAAAAAAAAATATAAAAAAATAAAAGTAAGTTTGAGCGAAAACAGAAAAATCCTGCACTTAGTGAAAATCCATCAAAAATTTTTGGCAGCAGAAAAAGAAACGCAAAGGAAGAATCTCATCTCATTTTGCAAAATGAATTTCTGGCTACAACTCATAGCAGTAGCGATGCTTAACAATGTACGTAGGGTGGAGATAATCTAAATTGAGTTGTAAGGCAATCTTACTGATTATTGTATCTTATTGGTTCAGATAAAGTCTGACTTCTTTATCACGAATTTAGATGAAGTCTATATTGGACTATCGAATGTGCTATGACTAAACAAGTGACATTTATAGTCTTTTAACACTGATGGTGTAATTGTATTTTTGTTTTCTTTGTTATTCCGGGATTACTTTTTTCTTTTTTTTTGGATTTTTTTTTTTCTTCTTCGTTTCTGATTATTCTATAAAGTATTGTTGTACCCTTTGCTTTTTTTCAAAATAAGTTTCTCAAAGTATCTTTTCTTTCACTTCTTCCTTTTTTTTTGCCATTTTACTTTCAACAGTAGCTAATTATTAATCATGAATAAGGATATCGAACTCAACCCAGTGGTGTCCGAAGTCAAACAGGAAGGTGCCTCCGTTCAATCGGAATCACCATACCTTTCCCAAGAATCAAATAGTCATATGACTGGTTTTGAAAAATTCAAGGATTCTTTTAGAAGACAAACTTCAGAAGAAGAGCAAATTGGTAAACAATTATCCAAATCTATTAGTCAAAGACATTTAATCACTTTGGCCCTTATTACTGGGGTTGGTACTGGTTTGATGGTTGGTTCTGGTACTGTCTTACATAATGCTGGTCCATCTCAATTAATTTTGGGTTTTGCCATTGTTGGTTCTTATGTTTATCCAACTTTACAAGCTGCTGGTGAATTGGCTATCAATTATTCTGATTTAAGTGGTGGTTTTAATTACTATCCTCGTATTTTTGTTGATCCTTCTCTTAATTATGCCGTTAGTGTTCAATATTGTGTTCAATGGTTGTGTGTTATCAGTGTTGAATTAGTTACAGCTGCAATGACCATTCAATTTTGGGATTCTAAACAAAGTATTAATCCAGATGTTTGGGTTACTATTCTATTTGTCATCATTGTTTCCATTCATTTCGTTGGTGCCAAAGGTTATGGTGAAGCAGAATTTATCATTGGTTGTACCAAATTAACTATGTTATGTGGGTTTATAATCATGGGTATCTGTGTTACTTGTGGTGCTAATCCAAAACATGATTTCATCGGTGGTTCCATTTGGGTTGATTATTGGAATTTTAAAGGATTATGTAGTGTTTTCGTTACTGGTTCTTTCGCTCTTGGTCAATCCGAATTTCTTGCATTAACTGCCGCTGAACAAAGTAACCCAAGAAAAGCCATTCCAATGGCTTGTAAATTGATTTTATGGAAAGTTTGTATTTTCTTCCTAGTTTCTTTATCAATGGTTGGTTTATTAGTTCCTTATACATCCGATAGATTAATGGGAAGTGCTGGTGGTAAAAATCATGCTTCTCCATTCGTCCTTGCTGCTCAATTACATGGTGTTAAAGCAGTTCCATCAATCATTAATGCAGTAATTTTATTGTCTGTTACCTCAGTTGCATCATCCGCTTTATACTCTGCATCAAGAACCTTACAATCTTTAGCTGAACAAGGTTCTTTCCCATCTTATTTCAACTATATTGATAAAAGTGGTAGACCATTAAGAGCTTTGATTTTCTGTACCATTTGTGGGCTCTTCTCATTCATCGCTGCTTATAAAAAAGAAGAAACTGTCTTTGATTATCTTTTATCAATTTCAGGTTTATCACAAATCTTCACTTGGAATATCATTTGTTTATCTCATGTTAGATTTAGAGCTGCATTGAAATATAATAATATTAGTACTGATTCCTTAGGTTATGTCTCTGGTACTGGGGTTTGGGGATCCTATTATGCAATCATCTGGCATTGGTTAATCATTATCGCTCAATTTTGGATTGCTTTATTCCCAGTGGGATCTAGTACACCAAGTGTCGAAAATTTCTTCCAAAATTATTTGGCCCCAATCTTCTTTTTAATTTGTTACTTTGGTCACAAAATTTATACTAGAAACTGGAGATTATTTTATAGAGTCGATGAAATCGATGTCTTCACTCACCGTATCTTATTCGATGAAGAAGTTTTGAACTTGGAAAGAAAAGAAGCACAAGAGCAATTTTCTAATAAACCTTGGTATATGAAAATTTTCCATTTCTTATTCCAATAGACTTCTTTCTTCACGTTATACGTTTATACTTTATGATCACATTTTAATATTTATTTGATGACTCACATTCTTGTAGCATATCCTTAAAATAAGTAGCAATTTATCTATGGTACATTGTATTATACAACTCTACCATCAAATATGTACACAATAAAAAGTCGTAAGGTATTTAGAAGATACCATAATGATCTTTTGGAAATCTTGTGCTCGCCTAAAAATATAATTTTTTTTTTTTTTCAGTTCTACTAATTGAAAAGTTTCTTCTACGGCTATACACCAAGTCAAACATGAGACACATAATAAACAGGTGCATAATATCTCGTCGATTTGCTTCGGCTAAAGCAACTTCCTCTCTTAAAAAAGCCGAGCCGAACATTAAAGAAATTATAGAGTGCAAGGAAGCATACGAGGAATCCATTAAAAGAAGATGCACAAATCGTTTAGAACCTCTCAATCATATCATTGAAAACCGAGAAAAGCAACAAGAAATTTTTAGAGAAGTCGAAAGATTGAAAAGAAAGAGGGCTGAATTTAGTAATGAATCGATGAGAAGGAAAAAGAATGAAAATGAGGCTAACTTGTCAATTTCGAACGATGATTTGACAAAGCAGTTGAAGGACATCAAACTCAAACTAAAAGAATTAAGTTCGCTAAATGACAGTATTACCTCGATGATTTACGATTCATGGGATGAAATCCCAAATCTATTAGATCCATCAGTTCCTAAAGATACGCACGAAGGTGAGATAGTGGAATATATCAATATGGACCCCAATCAAAATATCAAAGAATTGACCCCTAACAAGAAACTTGACCACAAAGAAATAGCTGAAAAAATGGGTATAGCTGATTTTAATAAGGCATCGAGAGTTTCTGGCTTTTCTTGGTACTATCTATTAGGAGATGGTGCATTATTAGAGCAAGCACTCATTCAATATGGTTTGTCTAAGGCCCGTCAACATGGTTATAAAATGATTACCCCTCCGATATTAGTGAAGAAAGAAATTGTAGAGGCATGTGGATTCAAACCAAAGGGTACAAATGAAGCAAAACACATTTATGACATTGAAAATCAAGATTTATCATTAACTGGAACTGCAGAAATTCCATTGGGTGCTTATCATTCGAATGAAGAACTAGAAGGTACTTTTCCTAAAAGATATGTTGGACTTTCCAGGGCCTTCAGAGCAGAGGCTGGTGCTAGAGGTGCTGACACGAAGGGTTTATATCGTGTACATGAATTCAACAAAGTTGAGTTATTTCATTTTACGACTCCTGAAAATTCTAGAAAGGAATTGGAAGATTTGAGAATATTTCAAACTGAAATTATCAAAGAGTTGGGCCTCCAGGCTGTAATGATTAATATGCCCACTAGCGACTTGGGAAATCCCGCTATGAAAAAATACGACTGCGAGGCATGGATGCCTGGCAAAGGTTCATTCGGGGAGCTTACTAGTAGCTCAAACTGTGGTGATTATCAATCAAGAAGATTAAGTATCAAGTACAGACCGGGCCACAATGAAAAATTACAGCATGTTCATACACTCAATGGTACTTGTATTGCAGTTCCAAGGGTCATAATTGCCATAATAGAACAAAACTTTGATATTGACTCCAGGTCGATCAAAATCCCTGATGTTTTAAAACCTTGGATAGATGGTAAAGATAGAATCTATCCTCAAGAAGGTTCCAATTACGCTACTACGGATGCTAAATAATTGTAAATAGAATAAACACGCATGTATATATTCGAAAGAAGAAATAAAAACACATTATTATTAAAATAATTCATCATCTGAATTATTGGAACGAATCTCACTTAAGTCGTTAACAAAGGAATTTCTATTGCCTTTTTGTTTTGAAACTGGGCTACTCATAACCCTCTTCCTGGGGCTTGTAATTTGGGAGTCGGATTGAGGTAATAGAGGTATGTTATCCATTTTATAATTATGAAGCTGCTTTACTCTATTCAACTTGGATAACGGGTCATTCAAGGTTTCAGTTTCTGAATTAAATAAATTTTCTTTCAATTTGCTTGAATTGACAGAGAGATTTTCATATTGAGACTGAAGACCTTTCAAGTCATTGTATTTATTTTCATAATTTTTACATAATGTCTCATATTTCGATTCAAGATTTTCATATTTTTGTTGCAACAATTTGCATTGAAGGTCTAATTCATTTTTCTGTTGACTTTGATTAACATCATGGGACAATTTGGAAATTTGTTTGGATTGTTCTTCAACAAGATTAGTTATGGCATTGATATGATTAACTGAAGCGTATGATGAGGAATTTACGGTTAGATCGGTTAAGTAATTTTCGATTTTTTCAAACTTTTCCTTTGAATCAGAATCAAGAGATACTTCTGAAAGTTTTTCTAAGATAGGATTGAGTATTAGATCTGGTTTAATTGAAGAGCTTTGTATTTCATTAATTATAGGACCTGTTATTGATTTTGATTCGATAGATGTCTTGGAAATTTCATTTATTATAGGCTCCGTAATTGCTTTTGAATTTAAAGACATTTCATTAACTTGTTTCAATATTGGATCTATTATAAGTTTTACAGTATCTTTCGAAAATAAATAATGATCTAGTTTCTCTTGATCGATTCCAATCTTATGTAGTTCTTTGAATTGTGCCGTAGTTTCATTAATTATTCTATCAGTAGAAGGGAGCTCGAGTTTTGAAAATTTATCATCCAAAATATATGATAAAGCCTGGTTGTGATTAGAATAAAATGTATGAGCTTGGGTATCATTAAACTGCTTTAAATCTTGAATATCTCGTTTTAACTGATCAATATTGAGGTCAGATTTTAAGGAACCCAATAGACTCTTCGAGTCAATTTCCTTTGAATCAGTTGGTAATTTCGAAAGTTTAGCATCGAGATTTTCATTCATCTTAGCTGCTAGAGCTAAAAGTTTAGAGTCTAACCCATCCTCGGAAGTTAACTTACTTAATTGTTCATTGAAGGCATCGAGTCTTGCAACTATACTTGTTATATCATTTTTGGTGGCATTACCCTCAGTAATAACTTCATCCGAATAAGCGGCAATATTTTCAAGTAACTTATTAAGATGATGGTTATTATTTTTCAGTCGATCGACCAATTGACCAAGATCAACTTGGGTTTGAACGGTAGTTGTTTCTAAAGCAGCTAATTGTTGTTGCATATCATTATGAGCAGAGTGGATATGATCGAAATGTTCATCGATATTATCATTTTGTAAAAAATTAAGCTTACCGACAGAGTTCGACTTGTTGGGGGAAACAGGTTTCAAAGGTCTTTTAGGGGACGATGAAGTGGAAGTCTTGGGTGTATGTGGAGATTGATTCTCCTTATCAAGGGAGGTTTGGGTTGACATATTCGATAGTTTTGTAATCCTATTATTATTTACCTCTTTATTTTTTGACGAGAGAGCTAATAGCCACAAATTTCAGGTTCCCAAATGTTAGTCAACGAAATCTGTTTTTATTCTAATCTTCGTCACAAAAAATTTATCAGAAACTCAAGTATCTGATCAAAATCTGTTGATGTTTTTCTATTACCGCATTGGTGTTCGAGTAACAGGATCGAATTTTGCAATAGGAATTACGAGGGTAAATTCGGGCACGTGATACGAAAATTAGTTTTACAGCCAAAATGCTAGTTTATTCGATAAACCAGTAATCAACTCGGTAATAAAAATTCATAAGGCCACATCTACGTCTGTGTCAATCATAAGACCAACTCCTTGCAGAAGACTAAGTTTAGCGAGACAATCCTCAAAGATGAAAGTTAACAAATAAAGTTGAATCCGGAACCAAGGAACCTTTTAAGAGACAATCGATAAAGTCGGACTACTGAAATACTTGGTGAAACAAACTGTAAATAGCTTTCATTTGTTTATCATTACTATATCTATATATATTTAATATAATCAGATAAATAGAGTATCCATCACCATTCAAAGAATAACTTAGCTAATTTAACCCAGTCTCTTAATCAATTCACTCAGTTAACAAATATTCTAAACCGTTACTTAGACACAGAATACAAAACCAAGTACTTAGTCCTTCTCATCTACTCTATACTCATACAAATCAATAAAGGTTTTCACCATTCCTGATAAATTACTTCTTTCGTAAGTACGCGTAGTGATTTTAAGATCTGTCCCATAAGAAATCCACTCAGACTATGAGACATGGGCGTTTGTTAACCACAAATTGTGAGAATCACTACACACAAATCACCAAATGGCTCAAATGTTTTTTCCTCTCTCGGACTCTGATTCATTTGAGTCATTTTGACTTCGAATCATATGGGCCTAATCATTGCACACCAATAAACAACACTATTACCATCATTATCAGTAATGGCCAAATAACTTTTCCCAGATCAATTCTTGAGGAAGCGTATAGAACTCTACAGACCTTGTAGTTTTCTACATAGATAAGGGAATACCATTCTCGGCCAAACTCGCCCCACTCTACAGGTACATACAATAAGAAACCAAATCAGACAAAGGGATTTTCGAGAAAACCCGGGATTGAGAACCCACTACAAGAACGGCAGCAGAAAAAAAATTTTTTGAGGGAGACTCACAATGACTAAAGGGTAAAAAGTCATTTGAGAAAAGAAAAAAAAAAAAAATAGAATCATCCTACTGCTTTCTCTTTGACTACTCTTTGT
The DNA here is from genome assembly GCA_030569195.1 of Hyphopichia khmerensis. Classification (NCBI taxonomy): domain Eukaryota; kingdom Fungi; phylum Ascomycota; class Pichiomycetes; order Serinales; family Debaryomycetaceae; genus Hyphopichia; species Hyphopichia khmerensis. Next base: position 306,811 of record JAJMKE010000004.1, on the reverse strand, counting down.
CAAACTTTCTCTTAAAATGAAGACAAGCCATGTCGGCAATTACTGAAACAGTACCCAAGCTTGGTCCTCAATCTCCTAGTAACCTTAATCAGACGACTTATAAGGATAAGTCCCAGGGCGTTACGCATACCATAAGAGAACGTCTCAATTTTCTTGATGAAAGATTATGGAAAAGGTTCAGTGCAAGAAGACTAGAACTAATAGATACTTTAGAATTAAGTTCTCGTAAGGCTTCCGAGCAAGAACTGGAAATTTCAAATGTTGCAGAAACTTTACGAATTGAATTTGGTTTTGGGCCTGACTCATTCTCTGATTTCGATCGATTAGTGAGAGCTGCTGTTCAAAGTGTTCGAAGAAATCGAAAAAGAGCAACAAAATCCAAAAGGAATGTTAAGGATGAACCTCACGGATCTTATAATAAACGTCAAAAGAAGAGTCTGGTGTCACATGCCTCTTCCCCTGAAGATCCATTGACTGTTGATCCAGGGTCTGTCGCTGCAACCACTCCTTATACACCTGATGACTCATTTTCAATAAAAAATCAAGGTACTTCCAGTCATGAAATTACAGTTGAACATTTATCAAAGTATAAATTCATGTCTGAGATTTGTAAATTAAATTCCGATTCTCAAGATGAAAAATCAGATTATTCAAAAACTAAAAGTTTTTCGGTTCAAGATAAATCAAGAGAAGCTATAAATGCAATTATTCAACCTCGCCTTACTAAAATATCTCCACCTCCTCCTTCATATGAATTACCTCCCAAAGTTTTAGCTCCAACTTTGCCTCCCTTGGGTAATTTGAACATCCGTAATTCTAATGCTACATCACCTCAAGTAACATCTAACATCATTCATAATCAAAACCAAAATCAACATAGTCATAATCCTTTTGATGCTAATAACTCATTGTCACCGGCCTCAAACATTTTTGACCCTTCTGCCAATTTGGCCCTTTTGAATTACTTTGAAAGATCTAAAACTTGCTCAGAAGCTGGTCATGCTAAGAATGTATCGAATTTGGAACACTTGGGTAAAAGTGCAGTTGGTTGTTGCTCAGCTTTTATCTTTGAAAAGTCCTTTTTAACTGCCACTAATTCGTCAGTTGAATATCTCCGATCAAAGTTAAATGATACTCATTATATCTCTAATTTTTATAAATCCCTTGATCCTCATTCCTCGGTAGTTTTTGGGCTTAATGATGAAACATCTGTTACTACATTATATACTTTACTTGGAGGCTGTATTAAGGATTTCGGTTTCGAAACAATCATGTATACTCTTTGCGAAGCATTCTATCAAAGATTAACACAAGATTATCCATTAATATCAAAACAGTCCATACCATTCAAAAGCTATAATTATTTATATAATAAAACTCCTGCTAATAATGAAAAATCAACTGTGAGTCAACAAAATGTACCGGATTCTTTGACTTCATTAGCTGAAGTTGCATCAGAATTGCAAGATCAATTAAAGAACCAGAATAAATTTGAATCTATTACTCCAGTTGCTTCTCGATCTAATCAACAATCTCCCTTACCTCCAGATTCAAGGAACTCTTCGACTCGTTCAAGCTTCTTAAAAGGGGGAGATAGAAAAGCTGTCTTTTTGAAGTTCTTAACCCAACAATTAGAATTTAGCTATCCAACTTCAAACTCTGCTCCTCCTAAATTATTGGAGTTGTTGGAAAATGCAAAATCAGCTTTTAAATTATCGAACGGTAACGACTCTAGAATTTTGGCTTTAAGAGATATGAAGACTGGTCAAATCCTTTCATCAGATTCAGATTTAGAAAAAATTTTCAAAAGTAATGACAGCCATATAGAGTTAGAGATTTTTACTCAAAGCTTCAAAGCAATTCCTATCTATGAAATCACCTCAGCAATAATACCAAGTAAGAAATATAATGATGATTCTCCAAAAATTATTCTTCCACCTCCAATCCATAACTCGTCTCCATCAATTCATACACCTAATCCAACGACTCTCAAAACTCCATTGGACTCAATTGTAAGGCCTGAAGGTGGGTTGCAATTTCTTTCCAATCAAGAGGATCTGCCTCCTTCACGTCCTCCACCTCCTCCAACTATTCTTCCCAGGTTTCAACCGTTGCTATAATGATATGATGCTGTATTTTTTCTCTCTCCTCTAATGTATATCTAGCTGTAATATATTTTTCAAAATAAAAACTAAATAGTCGCTGACAATTCGTAGTAGGAAGCACCCGCCAAACTACAGAGCTTCGTTTATTCAAATTCAGTTGGCTATAGTCATAATAACTCTTATGTATATGGTAATAAAGGCCCATACCCAATCTCTTAGCACAAAAATGATTGCGGAAAAAAAAATTTATGGATAGAATCAAGAATCTTCTAAGGGACAATATCCACACTAAGAATTAGCATAGCATAATTAATATTGGCAGTCATGATCAACTCATATACCAATGATGGGAAGGGTAATACAGGATATAAGGATATACATGATATACACCTGAACACACAATTAAATTTACTTCCTATGATATGGGATCAAAACTCTAATGACGATGAGGGCCAGAAACAAACTTCCCAAGATGTGGCCGATTTCAGAGAGAATATACTAGATAGAGATTTGGATTTGAATGATGACGGAAGGTATCCCCAATTAGTCTTGAAAACAATAAACCCTAGACCTCAGTACGTGCCTCCTTTGAATTTTTCTTTGGTCGAAGGTAGTATCTATAGATCTGGTTTTCCAATGCCTATAAATTACCCATTCTTAAAGCAATTAAGACTTAAGACAATTATATACTTGGGAGATTTAGGATTAGAGAAAAAATCCAAGAAGGGCAAGAAGAAAGACAAAGAAAAAGAAAAGGAAAAAGAAAAGGATAAAGACAAGGATGATAAAAATTCTGAAGCGAACGATGAATCAAAAGAAAAGAAGAAAAAAGACAAACATGGAACTACGGAAATAATGGATAGTTATAAGAATTGGCTATCAACTACAGACATATCATTTCATCATCTAGAAATGGGTTCATCTCAGGAACCATTTCTACTGCAAGAGCAACACGAAATAACTCAAAGGTCCTTAACTACTGCATTGGAGTTAATACTAGACAAGCGAAACTTTCCGATTCTTATCCATTCGAATAAAGGGAAACATAGAATAGGTGTTTTAGTTGGATTAATGAGAAAAATTTTACAGGGTTGGTGTATGAGTGGAATCTTCGAAGAATATGAAAAATTTGCCATGGGCAAATCAGAATTTGATTTAGAGTTTATTGAAATCTGGCAACCCGAACTTCTAATTGATGAAAATAATCTACCAAATTTCGTGCGGACTGCTTGAATAAAGAATATATAGGTTATGATTTGATGATTTAATAAATAAACATATATTAAGCGTGACATAGACAGAATGTAGAATAAATAAATATACGCTGACCGTGATATATATATAGTTTGGAATAAATTAGCATATATTTGAATAGAGAAAGCACTTCAGTGTAACTCATTTAACGAATATAACATGGAAAACTTTTTGGCAAACATGTTGCAGGTTTACATATTATTTTTCAATTCTCTTAATTGGGTTACAATATCTCCCGATTTCGTGAAGCCGGTGATCTTTTGAATTTCAGGATCATTCACTCTCATGAATGGATTAAACTCTAATTCATCGCCAATTGTGAACTTACCTGTAGTAAACTCATTATTGTTAACAAATTCTTCTAATTTTGTTAAGGCTGGATTATTTTTTAAAACAGTCTTCGAAAATTTAACATTAGACTTGGTATATTCATGACCAGGGTAAACTTTTGTATCCTTTGGCAATTTGGCTAAAATTGAATTCAAAGCAACATCCATTTCGGCCCCGGTTCCTTCAAAAAATCTCCCACATCCACTAGTAAACAAAGTATCACCAGTTATAACAGCTTTTTCTCCAGTTTTTGAATCTTTCACATAGTAGCAAATTGAATCTTGAGTATGACATGGAGTATGTAAGGCAGTTATTGATAAGTTGTCACCTAAGTCAATTACTTCTTCGTGTGAAGGAGTATAGGAGACCAATGGTGAGTCCTTTCCAGCAATAATTGGTAAATCCGGGTATTTCGAATGAAATTCCCCATTACCATCAGAATGATCATAATGATGGTGAGTGTTAACAATTGCTTTCAATTCAAATGATGGATTTTTCGCTTCAAAAAATTTATAAATATCTTTTGGGGTAGCTGGGTCTATGATCCAAGCATGTTTCGTGGGGCTATCCACTAACAAATAAGCGTAATTGTCACCAGTACCCCATCTCATAGGAATTGATTCGATATGCATTCTTCTTTTAGTTATTAATGATACGAAAGTTTGATGTCTAGTGGTAGCCAATCTTTTCAAGAACATGAAGACCTTAGAATTCTGGGTTTTGATGATAAGAAGCTTCAGCTTTAGCTGATGGCGAGAGTTATCTTTTTGCACTACTTTTTTTTTTTCTCTTTAACTAAACTATAAGCTAGAAATTTGTTATAGGTACGGACTTTTATGTACTGAATACTACTTAACTAGAAGGTTTAGAATTCCATGTCTTAGCCTGCATACCTTCAGGAGGACTTGTTTCGAATTGTTTGTCCTTGGCTTCGGACCAATTAGTTGTAAGGACGGTACCATTGGACTCAACGTAGGATTTCATCATTGCCCTACGAGTATCTTCGTCAACGTCTTTATACAACTTGGCAAAGAAGTCACCTTCTTCATCTTCTTTACCATCATCATCCTTGAGATTGAATTTATCCCAATTGATTGCCTTCTTAGAGGAGCTTGGATATGACAATGCTGGCTTTGGCTCTTCTGAAGTAGAAACTGTCGGCACGAAAGATTCGTCAACCTCTGAAGCTTCCAAAGATGACCATTTGATATTCTTTGATTTGGCGAGTGTTATTTCAAGTTTTGTACCATATATTTTATATTTTGATTTTTCGAGATCAATTTCATCAAACAAAGGATCCATATTATAATTGTATTCTGAACCTGTAGCACTGGGGAACAGAACCGAAACAGATCTTTTGTCAAATTCGACACTCAATGAATCTTCTTTGATGTTTTTAGCATAAATTGTGATGATTACAGAGTCATTAGACTGATACCAATCATCCCTGATCTTAACATTGAGTGGTGCTTGCTTGTTAATCACATCGATGTTCGTTGAAGTGCTTGGATTCTCCTTGGACGTTTCAGGTTTTGAAGTTGCTTTACTTTCCAAAACTCCAGCCTCCTCATCTTCATCAGAGCTTTCTTCAAGAATCTTAGGATCTTTCTTTATCTCGTAATCTAGTTTATTTTGCCATACTTCTAAGGTCGGTTCGGTGCAACCAAATTCTTTGGCATGTTTGAAATTATTGAATGCTTGTTTGAATGCTTTTTCCTTGTAGTTGATTAGCCCTAACTTAAAATAACAAGTAGCTTTGTCATTCCTTCTCCCTCTTTTTTCGGCTATAGTGAATGCTTCGGATATGTCTCTTTTGGCAGCTTCGTTATTATTGAATTTAAGATATGCAGTGCTTCTCTTTATATACGCCTGGTATGCTTCAGGGTTCTCTTTCAAAGCACTGGTGTAAGCAGAGATTGCACTCAAGTAATCCTTTTCGGCAAGGAATTTATCGCCTTTGACAATTAGTTGTTCAACAGCCATCACTGACTAATACTGTGCTATGATGAATATTGATCTAGATTTTAAGTATCACCACTTTTTTTTTCTATTCCATTTTTTCTAGTTTTTTCCATCAATTTGCGCGAGGACACACTAAAAATTAGCAGCCTATTTTTCATTCCATTTACACAAATTGGGTAATTTAGGCAAGACGAGTATGTGTACGCACTATGGATATGGTAGGAAAGATTCAAAATGCAACTAGGTGGAGTTTAAAGAAAGTTGATCTTTCATGGAATTAGCTTTGTCTCTTAAGCTTTTGAATTATAGATGTAAGGATCATCTATTGTTTTCTACGATGATTGAACTGAATAACTTATATAATCCCAATTGCGAAAGGACTTCACTACGTATTAAAGGCTACTTTGATGGTTTATCCCAACGGTTCGGCTTTTACAACTGACTTAGTATTTCCATACGTACACAATAATAGATTTCCTTCTACTTTTGTTGAAACAAGTAACCCTTTATCATGGGGAATCATTCTAGTTTTTGAGGTAGTGACTACAATGTATGATTTATTTATTACAATTCACCCAACTTGATAATTGAATTGGTTTATTGGTGCATCTAGAAAGGTTTAGTTGTTGCAAAGTAAGAAGTTTTTCTCAATTTTTGCAAAAATACTAATGAACATATTACACAAAAATCAATATTAAAGAAAAAATTTAGCAGCTATTTGGAAAATTTGGCAATTTAGCAAAATTCAACACCATTGAGTTTGTAATCTACCAAAATCTTTCCCAGAGTGACAAATCCTTAACACCTTGAGCATTTATTCTTTCAACATTTGGTAGCATTATCCATATAATTATAGTTGAAAAGTATAGTGCGATGAAAATAGGCAAAATTACATAAGTTCCAGCTGATTCTGAAATGAGACCAACAAAGAATGGGAAGATAGCACCACCACTTGAGCCAAATGCAGTCATTATGGTCAAGCTTACAACTTGAATCTTTCTGGGGAGCATTCCTTGAGTAACAGCTGTGACCATTAAAGAATAGTTGGGTCCAATGAGGACACCTGCCAACGATACAAATACACCAGCACTTATTACATTTGGAATTAGCCAAGTTAAAAGGACCATTGCAATTGTTATGGTTGACACAATTAAAACACTTCTTCTAGCTCCTAAAAACTTATGTAGAGGTCTAGTCAAAAATAATCTTCCCAATGTTAAGCCACCCCAGAACCCTGAAGCGACATAACCTGAACTATTATCAGCACCACGATAATCTAGAAGGAAAGTAACGATCCATCCTCCAATGGAAACTTCAGCCCCTTGGTAAAACAACAACCAAAATGATATCAACCAAGTTACTGGATGTTTTAGAGCCATTGCCATTTGTCCTTTGCTGCGTGAACTTCTTAATCTTGACTCAAAATTATTTTTATTTCCTGAATCATCAGAGGAGACATTGTCAATCTCTATTTGGTTGGATCTTATATTCGAACTTTCGCTTCCAGAACTAAAATTTTCACCCATGACTTCATCATCCCATGGTTTTAAATCATCATCGGCACCTTTGAAGGCAATCCAGACACTTCCTGTATTAAATAGCATGAGCCCTAGATTAATTAAATAAAAATAATGCCACTTAATTCCGGCATCCACCATTGAGGTGGCTACAAGGGGTGAAATGGTTGCACCGATACCATAGGATCCGTGGAAGTATGAGAGGTATTTGGATTGTTTTTCCAATTTTGATAGAAACACGTTTGCCTGTGTAAGTACAATTGCTAATCCAATTCCTCCTACGAAAAAGGATGAGGCAACTAGACCATAAGGACCACCACTCAGAGTCACAGCATATGAAACACAGGAGAGTAAACATCCAATCAGTAGAGACCTCCGTTTTCCTAACCAAGGTTGGATTTTACTAGCTAAGAATGCAACTGTTATGAATCCACAAGCATTGGATATCCAAATCATTGATACTATTGTGTAGTTAATATTATAATACAGTTCAATATGAGGCAATAAAGCACCGGGACCAGCATCCGACCACCCACTTGCAATTGCCCAAAAGCAAACAGATACAATTCTCCATATATTTTTTGATGGATTTCTTGAAGTCATATATTTACGCTCAGGGACTGGCTCTTGTTCAGGTATCTCAATGGTCTTCACAGCCTCGAGATCTCCTAGACCCCTTGAGTGTTTGGTTAACATTGAAATTTCATCATTAGAGGGTCTGGTAAAAACGCTTGGTCTTTTTAAAGGTATCGCAGCTGATGGACCTCCAGCTTTTCCATTTTGATCGATCGATCTTATGTTATGCCTACTCGAGAAATCTGCAAGCTTGATTGGTGATATGGATTCATTATATTTAATTTTATCCTTCTGGGTCTGTTCTCTTCCCACGCCTTTAGTCTTTGACATGACTTACACAATGTTTGCGCTTGTGGTCACGAAGTAAGCCATCGGTCAACCAGACTTTAAATGCTTCTAGATAAAAAAAAAAAATTCAAAAACAATAGCTTGATGAAATTTTTCCAACGAGATTTGCAATTTTTTTTTTTACAGTATTGAGAATCAGATTAGAAGAGACGCATTCAGAGAGAAACACAAGATTACCAGCAATTGCGATAATACAAGAGCAAGGGAGACCCAATGGATATAAAACTACATCAAAATACAAACTCGAATGATTTTATTGAGTGTTTAAAATAAAACTAGCTAATGTACATAATGGATGAATGCAAGGTACTTAATTTTGGCCAGCTGCTTGGACCAAATCAAGGAATTTTTCTTTCGATATTTCATTCATTAATTCTTCTTTTTGGGTTTGACCAACTTTTTCACCACTTAATTGTTGATTAGTTCTAATTTGTGTTGATAAAACGGCGTTGAATAATCTTACAACACCCTTTTGAGCAACCTTCTTCAATTTCTTTTCGTGACCAATAAGATCTCTAACTTTTTCAGGTTCATCTGCAGATGGTAATAAGTTTTTGATTCTATGCTTGTCATGTAATTGTTTCCTTTCTGATAATAATAATTTCTTTGCTTTTGCTTCTAATTTATCTGACTCTAACTTCTTAAGGGTAGATTTATTTCTTGCAAGAATTGGATCATTTCTATCGTAAGCTTTCAAACGAGAACCTATAATAGCACTAAAGGCATTAGAGAAAGATTCGGATCCATCATCCAAATTTTTCTTCTTTTTCAATTTGGGTATTTCTTCATCACCTTCTTCTTCTTCACTTTCATCATCATCGCTTTCATCTGCACTAGAAGCTTCATCCGAAGAGATATCAGCAACTTCGACATCATCATCTTCATTCAAATCATCAGAGTCAAGATCTTTTAAGCTAGTTTCTTCCTCGTTATCTGATTCTTCTTCACTGGATTCGCTAGAATTACCAGAGTTTTCCCCTTCAACTTCAACAACAGCTTTTCGAGCGGGCTTTTCACTTGAAGCCGCGGCTGGTTTACTTATTCTTATCAGACCTTTCAGTCCGACCTTTTGTTTTTTTAATGCTGATCCCATTATGGCGTTTATGTTTATCACTGAACTATGGCTACTATATTTTCAAATATCTTCGATGCTCATCCTTTAAAAATCAAAAAAAAAAAGTCTGAAAAAAAGTTGTCAATTTTTGTGCAGTACCAAATACTTTTTTTTTTGCACCATTTAGAATCTGTGGTAAAGTTTGGGGATATTCTCTACGAAGCAGGCTATTACAGAAAAAGAGTAAATTCATAATATCATAATATCATCAGAATAAAGTGAACTAGATTGTGGTTCTAGTCAAACTTGAATGAGAAGATGCTCTAAACGATAGGGCTCTACTTAGGGATTCATCATAAGGATGTCTTAAAACAACTCTTGACCTTGTATGTAGTTGTCTTTGGATTTCTCGTATTGCAAGTTGTCTTTCCAAATAAAGCTTGTATAAATATAGTTTGTGTGTATAGTTACACATATTGGTGTTAGTTTTCGCAGCCGGTAAAATAGGTTTTGATTGAAAAAACCCATCGAATCTTGTATTATAAGCAGTTTGTAAATTATCGGCAACTCTGAATAAGGCGAAGATCATTTCTCTTGGTGGAGGGACGTACATTGGGGTATTGGGTAAAGATGGGAGTAATTCAAGCTCGTAAGAAATGGTTGCAAGCGAATTAGCCAAATTTTGAGTCTCCATTGGAAAAATAGAAGGACGACGGCGTATTGGAATCAGAGTTTCTTCTGCCAAGGTTGTTTGCGCAGTACTGTAGGACTCAATCGTGGTCACTGAAATGATATCAGAGCCAGTTAAATCAGATTCTTGTAAAGACATTTCTGTTGGTAGATTTACTGTAGAAGTGCTGTAAAAATGTAGGGAAGTATCAAAAGATGTATCAATTACGCATAAGGGATTCATACTATAGCTATTTCCCTTTATATTCCAAGAAAAGAAAGCTGTGCAGTTATTGGGGTTTTTATATCCCACTTTTTTCAGTATGTTAAGAATTTTGCAGCATATCTACAAAACCGTTTTGTTTCCACAAAGAACTCTTTGCCAGAATACCAAAAAAAATAGAAGTCAGTCTAGTTATATACAAACACGATGTATCTATTAAGTTGATTGACATTATTAGATACCAGTACTAAGAGTGACATAGGAATTGGTAGACTAAGTATATTTGACTCGAAGAGATAATCACGTGACGTGCGGGTAACCAAAGCAGCGAATTATCAATCCGAAAAAAAAAAAAAAAAAAAAAATCATTGAAAATTTGTTACAGGAAAAAAAGATTTTAATTTTTCAAAGGTTAATATTGAAATCAGTCCAATATAATCATAAACTATAGCATTTACCTTTCACGACCCTGCATTACGACTTTGAACCTGGCCAGGATTAAACAGAAGATTCGCGATTATATAAGGGAATCAGTCATAGATACATAACGAACGTACGGAAATATTATAAATTGAAAGAATAGAATATATAACAATGTCTTGGTTATTTGGCGGCAAATCTGAAGAACAAAAGCAACAAGAATTAAAACAATCCTTAGGATTTGACCCATCACAAGTTAGTGATGTCAACAACATTTTACAACCGGGAGTTTTAGATTCACAAAGATTACATCCATTAGCAGGATTAGAAAAAGGTGTTGAATATTTAGATTTAGAAGAAGAACAATTGAATGATATTGAAGGATCTAGAGGATTAATTCCATCAAGAAGTTGGACCGATGATTTATGTTATGGTACCGGTGCCGTTTACTTATTAGGTTTAGGTATTGGGGGAGCATATGGATTTCAAGAAGGGGTTAAAAACTTACCAAAGAATGCCCCACCAAGATTACAATTAAATACCATATTAAATCATATTACTAAAAGAGGGCCATTTTTAGGGAATAGTTCAGGGGTATTAGCATTAACTTATAACCTTGTTGATTCAAGTTTAGATTCAATTAGAGGTAAACATGATGATTTGAATTCATTATTAGCTGGTGGTTTAGCTGGTGCTTTATTTAGAAGTAGTGCAGGTATAAGACCAATGGCTTATTCAACTGCTTTAATGACTGGTGCAGCTGCTGCATGGTGTGGATTAAAACGTTTATTAGCCTGAGTTATATAATCATGAGAATAACAATAAAAAATATAATTACTGTACATAGATAATGATAATTAGTTTACTAAGTTTGGTTGTAATTTTCTTCTTTTGATTAAATGATTTTCTTTATCTGAATCTAAATCTTTTGAATCAGATTTTATATTAATATCAGAAATTATCTCAGTTTGGGAATCATTAGTTATATTTGAATCATGTTTTAAATCATTTGAATTAGATTGTAAATTTTTGAATAAAGATTCATAATCATTTGAAAGGATTAATTTATCCTTCATGCAATATTTTAATTTTATTTTTTCATCATTTTCAATTTGTTTGGCTAATTTATAATAATCTTCATTTAATTTTAATTTACAAAATTCATTATAATATTTCAGTTTACCAGGTATTTGATTAAGTAAAACATATTTTGTATTTGTTGGATGATTATCAAATTTTAAAGCAGTTTCAATAAATTCAATTAAAACATTTGACCAAGTTAATGGTTTATTAATACTAAAAACTGAAGGATTTGATTCAGCAGATTCAGCAATCATACCACCAATATTTGATAAATTTAAATTTTTCTTTAAATTTTCAAAATCATGACGATTTTGTAATGCACCATTTATTATACAACTTATATTATTTGATTCAATAAAATTAACTAAAGTTGGTAAAAATGAATGAATTGGATGATCTCTATTTCTCATATCTTTTGTACGACAATGTATAGTAATATTTTTAATACCAGTTTTAACCAATTTTTCTAATAATTCAAGAGTTGGTTTTGGATCTTTATCATGTAATAATCTAATTTTACAACTAATTGGTTTATTATTTGGTATACCAATTTTTTCAACCAAATTTTTTAGAATTGCAACTAAATTTGATTGATTTGTTAATAATGCAGCACCCATACCTGAATGAGTTGAAAAAGGTTTTGGACATCCACAATTTAAATCAATTCCATCAACATCCTTAATAACTTTTAATGCTGCCTCTACTGCTAAATCAGGATTAGATGATCCAAGTTGAAATATAAGTCTCCCATTCTCTAATTTTGGATAAGTACGAAATACTATAGGAGCAGTTTTATTCTTTTTCGATGGTTTAAAATTAGAATCAATATAATCAATTGTATTTAATTTTTGATTTTCAATTCTAGTACATTGAATCAATTTCTTATCAACAATTTCTGGACTCCATACTAAATCGGCACCATGGTTTAATGCCATGATTCTGGTCGGGAGTTCTCCCGACCTTACCATTGGAGCGAGACATAGTTTATTCGCATACATGGATCTAGGGGAAAAGAGTTTTTTCAAAACATTCATTAATTAGAATGGGTGTAAAAGAGTAATCTCGAAAAAGCTTAAAAGTGCCAAATAGAAAGAACAAAAAAAAAAAAAAAAAAAAAAAAAAAAAAAAAAAAAAAAAAAAAAAAAAAAAAAAAAAAAAAAAAAAAAAAAAAAAGAAAACGGTTCCGCAGAGATGGAGGGTACTGGTCTTTTTTTTTTCATGTCATTAAAGAAAGTCGTGCACATAAGACCAAAACAGTCATGTGATAAACCAAGTGACTTCGCATGTGACACGCATCGCTAATTCTTTCTACCAAAACTGATAAAAGGCTAAATAATACAGAACAGAAGAAAAAAAATCATTAATTGAGTCACAAGATGTACAGTTGAAAATGAAATCCGATGAAGTCCGTTCAAATAAAAAGAAAAGAACGCCAGACACTCACAAGGAAGAAACCAAAAAAGAAACCAAACCAAAAACAAAAAAAATTTTAAGTTGTAAATCCGAAATTTTATAAAAGAATGCCAATTGAAAAGGCAAATACGAAAGGTCCGCCTTTGGTTTGAAATACTGGTCTTTCTTTATTACGTTATATGTATCGTGTAATGATTTGAGGTTGCAGTACTTAACAATATCCAATTATAACTGGGGTAAAACTAATGCTTTTTATCAAAAGAAACGTTTTTCTTTTTTTTTTTTTTATTTTTCCTTGTTGTTTCTCTTTTGTACCTATACATTGGTTCTTTTATCGGGCCTGCGTAGGTATGGGTGTTTATCTTTTTGAATTACATGACTACACTTTATTGATATCAATCGGTAGCTGATCATGACGGTATGAGCGGAAAATTGCCATTGAGTTACAATTGGTCTTTCTTAATCAGCAATTGGTTTATTAATTTGTAATTCAATAAGTAATAAACCCCAAAAGAAATTAGCCAAAAGGAAAAAAAAAAAAAAATTTTTTGTTTGTAAAGGCATAATAGGTCGTGCACAATGTCTAATAAAATAAAAAAGAATTGAAAAAATTTGCACCCTCCTGTATATAGGCATCCAAAAGCGGAAAAAAAAAAGAAATATGAAACAAAAAAAGTGAAATCACTAACAAAACCAAAAAAAAAGGCAAAAAAAAACAAAAAAAAAGAAACTAAAAAAGAAAAAAAAAAAAAAAATTTATCATCGATAGCAGATGACTTTACCTAAACATAAACATGATCAGATATAAATAATTATACTAGTATAAGCTGAATGTAAAAAAGAAAAGATATAATTATAATAGGAAAGAAAAGAAAGACAGGAAAAAAGAAAGAAAAAAAAAAGAAAGCCTATTAGTAATAAATAGTGATTTGAATCCGGAAAATCTTTGATTTTAACTAGTCTTTCTTTTGTATAGTGTTAAGAAGCCAAACCAAAAAAATGTCTTTGTATCAACCATTTTCAAGGTCAATTAGTCAAAGAGGATGTTTAACACCTAATAATCATTCTGAATCAGATCAAGATACTTCCAAATTCTCTCAATTAATAAAACAACCAATTGCAACTTCTAATACAAGAAGTAGTATATTATCACCACCATTATCACCATATCAAAGAAATGCCATAATTAATAATGATGAAGTACCAATTACACCAATTGAGCAAACTACTAGTACTCCAACCAATAATACCTCAGTAACATCTACTAGCAAACCATTTAAAGTATCTAAAAATTATATTAGTTCAACAAAACCATTTAAAGTTGAAAATTATAAAAGTTATAAATTAACGGTTAATCCATGGAATAATTTAAATTCTAATTATAAACAACGTCAATTAAATTTTTTACAACAATATTCAATTATATCAACTCGTGAAAATTATCAATCAGTTAGATTATTAGATAGAAGAGGTCCATATAAGAAGAAATTTAATAATAGTGATTCTGATTCTGAATCAAATAATGAAAGAATTAGAACTCGTAGAATCATTAAAGAAAATTCAATTCAATTACCAAGTGATTCAGAAAATATTTCATCATCAGTACCACCATCATCACCAAAAAGAGCAAGAAAAATTAGAAAAGATCCTCCATATGCTGGATCTCCATTAGCAATTCAACAAGCTTCATTAATTGATGAAAATATTCCAGATTATAGTCCAGATACTTCATTAACTTTACCAGCCAATAATTCAAGAGCTTTAAAAGTTGAATGGAAGGGACAACCAATGGATCTTAAAAATGATGTAAATATTTCAAAATTACATCCAGCTGAAGCAGTTTTAGCTTCAACTTTAAGATTACCTTGTAATGTTTATTTGGATTCAAAAAGAAGATTATTTTTTGAAAAAGTTACTAGATTGAAAAATGGTATGCAATTTAGAAGAACTGATGCTCAAAAAGCTTGTAGAATTGATGTTAATAAAGCTTCAAGATTATTTGCTGCTTTTGAAAAAGTTGGTTGGTTAAATGATGAACATTTTGCTAAATATTTATAGATTTCTTCTAGGTTCCCCTTATTTACTTTTTCTCTTTTTTTTATTACTTTAGTTCCCCTTTTACTTCAGGTTGGTTATTTTGTTCTTTCTTTCTTATCGTTTGGTTTTTCAATTCTTTAGTGTTTTTATTTTGTTTCTTTATTTATTTTTGTTTCCCTACAGTACTTCCAGTACTTCCAGTGCTGCCAGTGCTTCCAGTGCTTCCAGTGTTCAAGTGATTTTGTTCTTCAGTGTCTATCAGTTTTAATATTTCTTTCTTTCAGGGTGTCGGTCTTTGTGTTTCTTAGGTTACGTCGGTGTATATCTATTGGGTTGGCCATTCTGTATATATGTTTTAGGTACTTGTTTATATAAAATAAAATTTTATGCAAATCTCATTTACTTTACTTCAATTATACAATACTTCATTCAATTGTATATCGTATACTTCAATATCCTATACGGAATCGTTTACTAAATAGAGTATTTAAGTATGCTCAAGCAATATTTTTTTTTTTTTTTTTGGTAATGCGCAATCAAATGTCATATCGTAACATTCAACAATCTTAGACAATCAAAAAAGATTTGGACCCTTACTAGATCTTCTTTGTATTCCTGTCACCCCCCTCCGCTCCCCACATATTTTTCAAATATACAGCGTTTGTTTCACAAGTTTCAATTCAGGTTGTAATTGCTATGAAAACAACGTCAGCATATCCACCGGATTATCCAATACATCTTAATTTTCAAACTTTACTGGTTATCATACTTAAAATATTAACTTAGCCAGCCCAAAATCTGTTAATGAGCTATTGTTTGGGGACGTATTGGGCTGCGCACACCCGCATCTTACGTAAGAAATTTTTTAAGAAAAGCGAAAAAACACTAACAAAACAAAAAAAAAAAAAGAATTAACAGTAAAAATGACAGACAAAAAGTCGTGCAAAATTGAGCCAGCTAACTTTAAAAAAAGTAGAACCAAAAAAAAAAAAAAAAAAAAAAGAAAGTGAAGTCCACACACTCAGGGGAAATTCCTTCGAAAACAGATTGCACCCTGAATATTTATTTGAAATCAACAACTTAACTCTTTATCTTAACTAGTTTAATACATCTATCTTATTGCTCACATCCACTCGCTAAACTACCTTCGCTTTACTTCTTTTCCTCTCTAGCCATTTCCTCTTATTTTCTGTTTTATTGGTCCTTTGTTTCCCGCTAGGCTTATCATAATCATCCACTCGCTTTCCAAATTTTTTTAATTAGTTCCATTTAATATAAGATACTAGTTGGTAGATTGTTATTGATATGAATATTCATCATCATTTGCAGTCACAAAATGACCAAGCTCGTCTATTGAAGAATAATCATTCAGGTTTGGGAATGATGAATCATAATAATCATTATAACTTTGCAGCGGCAGCTGCCGCTGCTGCCGCTGCTGCTAATAATAATTCAAATCAACAAGGTCAAAATCAATTATTACCAGCTCAACAAGCTCTATCAAATCATAATTTGGATGATCAAAGTATATTATCCGGATTGATTAATGAAAATCCTCAATCTCAACCAGAATCAACCGAATTTTTAAATAAAATTAATGGATTTCATCTACAAACTCCGACTTCTCAATCTTCAGCAGTTTTCCAATCTCCTCATTCAAATATTCTTTCAAATAATAATAATATTATAACTCCAAATAATAATTTTACTAATAATGAACATCAAATTTTGAAAACTCCAAATTCAATTAATTCTTCAAATTCAATTCAACAAGCTCCAATTGCATTTCCTCAACAAATTCTTAGTTTCAATCAATCTCCAGTAATTGTTTCACCTAATCCTTCAACTAACAACAATAGCAATGTCAATCATCATAATCATAGTGTTGGTGTAATGGTGGGTAATAAAATTAATCTGCGAAGTACTTTACCAACAACTTATGAATTATCAAATCAACATCTATTACAACATGAATATTTAATTCAATCTCAAAAACAAAATCAAAAAAATGTTGTTGCTGCTGCTGCCGCTGCTGCTGCTGCTAATACTGCACCTCCTTTTACAACAACTACTTTACCTTTACATTCAACTCCAATTAAAACTAAACCAATTTCACCAAAGCCTAAACAACAAACTAAAAAAATCACTCCAAAATTACAACAAAAAAAATCAATGTCTTCAATTAAAAAGACAAAATCTTATTCTAAATTACCTACTTCTTCAACTCATGTATCAAAAGAAAATTTAACAGAAATTTTAAGAGATGAAATTATTAGAAATCCTCCTCCTTCTAAATCAAATAATTTCGCTTTTATTTCAAATAATAGTGATGCTTCATCTTCTTCTCCTCCAAGCTTTCAATTTGATAAATCTTTGAGTATGACCCCTGATGATTTCTTATCATTTGCAAATGACTCTCATGATTCAATTGTTTCAAATAATTTTAATATTGATACCGTGAATCCTAATCCAATTCATCATGATAATTCTTCAAATGATAATAGCAACGGTATTACTCTTGATGATATCTTGAAAGATATTCCCTTTGCTGAGTTGAAAAGTCCTTTAAATCTGTCTTCTCATAATAGTCTTCAATTAGATGGTAATACTTCAGTTAATGCGACCGTCGGTAAAGACGAATATGAAGCTGATGATGATGCTACAGAACCTGATGAAAGTCTCATATCAGCAATGATTGATTTAAAGGATGAAGATGATTTGAATACTTCTTTGGTTAATTTTGATTTACCTAACTTATCTCCTTCAAATGATACTGATCATCCGGTTACTGGTTTGGGATTAAGTTGTGATTTTGATAACTTATTCGATAAATCATTACCTGAAACTAATAACAGATCTTCATCTGATGGTAATAATCTTCAATCTTCTCCAAAAGCACCAGGGGTATTCCGTAATCCAAACTTTGATAGCTCAAAATCTATCAATAGTATTGATTCGAATACTAATAGCAACAACAACAACAACAATATTAATAATAAAAGCAATTCTAACAATAAACCTAATAATAGAAGAAAACTGGTTGCAACTGGTACTCCAAAATTATCAACTCCAAATAAAGTACTCAAAAAGGCACAATCATTCACTGGATCATTCAATACCAATACCAATTCTATAAGCTCAACTCGCAGACCATCAACAAATATCAATTCGTCTCCACCTCAATTCTCATTAGAACAATGTTGTAAAGAAATTTCTATCAAGACAAATTCAGTTAATAATTACTCTTTTGTTTATGAAAATTCAAATCAAAAAAGATTTAATGGTGAAAGACCAAATTTGAAAAAGGCTAATACTACGGCAGTTAGTTCAACTCAACCTTTAACTCAAAAGAAGGCCCTGGCCAATTATATACGTTCTAATGATGTAAATAACAAAGATGGTAAAAAAGTTTTGAAGAATATGGAATCTGGTATGGTTTACTTTCAAGTGGATTTGAAAAATGGTCAATGAGCTTACTTTTAATTTTAATGACATTCCTTTCTACCCTTTTTATTACAATTTTCTCTCATGTTTCTTGACTTTATTTTAATTTTTTATTTTCTTCTTAAATGTCTTCTTGTATCATTCTGTGTATTATTCCTTCCTTCAACTACTTATGCAATCAATCTGTTTCATTTCCTATAGCTTTAATTAATAACGTTTCTATAAAATCTACATGTAATCAAACCATTTACTTTAAATGCCGTTTATTTAGCTAGCGGAATAGATGATAAATATACATAAAAAAAAAAGGTTAAATAAATAAGTAAGAGAAATAAATATATGATGATATGAGAATGTTACTTTTCAACACTTATAAATCTTTATCTCTTGGAACGTAATCTTCGTCATCAAAGACCTTGGTGTCTCTGAACTTTCTATGGAAGTTAAGTTGACCGTTAGTGGCATATGCATAATATATCAAACCAGCTGGAACAACTCCCATCATTAAAACATTGAAAAGAGCTGACCTAGTGGTAAAACGGAAGTAATGACCTTGTAATTCCTTAGCTCTGTTGAATTTTTGAAAAGCTGGATCTGGTCTCAAAGTATGTGCCATCTTGTATGATTATTAGTATGTGTAAAGATGCGATATAGGTTCTTCTTTTACCTTTACTTGAGAATAATTCGTTTTTCATTTTGTTTTATTGGACGAAAAAATGAAGTAACAAAAAAAACAAAAAATGAGGAAATAAGAAAACCCTTACATACAGGAAATATATGGGAAGAAGTATTCTTCTTATATTATACAAAATATATAATTTACACTAGTTTACATAATTTAGCTTAAAGCTATAAGGAGCCAGCAGTCGATGGCATTGAAGTTACTTCAGAGAGTTGCTTGTTGAAACTCTTCATTGTTTCAACATCTGAGGCTGGAACCTTGAGATTGGAGGATAATGAAGGTGGAGGAGGAGAGGATGCTGAAGGAACGTCATTCAAAGGTCTTAAAACGGTATTTAAATTGTCTTTATCAAGGATTCCTACGCTCTCTAATAACCTTAAGGATTTAGATTGGATATACTTGTCTCTGAATGATGGAGTAAATTTAATTGACGTCAAATCAGATAACTGTTTATCATGTAGAAACTTGTTATTCAATAAAAGAACTTGTGAAGTTAAATCATCAACCTGGCTTAATATGAAGTGTAAATTATCAGATATTGGTTGTAATGAATTGTATGCAAGCTTTAAATCTTCAGGGGTTTCCTTATTTGACTCAAAATTATCATATAATGTTACTGTTAACACTTTTTTAAAATTTTGTAAAGTATTAATGATTTTATCAGCTTTAACCAATTGTAGCTTCAATATTCTTCTTAATTTCAATTCGAGATTTATCTGATGAATTAAATTAGTAATTTCAGCATCTAGCTTTTCACTATCGACGTTAGTCAATTCTCCAAAATCAATATTCTCATGATGCTTTAATTTAATCCATCCTTCTTCAATCAAATCCTTGGGGATCGTGAATATGTTCCTAAACGCATACAATTCGAATTTATCAAAATTTTTATCTATTTGATTATCAAGTAATGATTCTAATTTTGCAGTTCCAGTTTCAATTTCTCTTGAGAAAGTTTCTAAATCAATATCTTGATCTTGCTTTGATTTTCTAGACCCACTCGTTATAACGTCAGTATCTGAATCTTGTTTATCCCTCAACTTCTGCTGTAAATCAAGCTCCCTCTCCTTCAAATAGTTTTCAAGCCCTTCTATGCATCTTGCCAGAATCTTATTGACCGCGTTTATAACATGATCAATCAAAGTAAGTGGAGGGTACCCCAAATGCTCTGTGAGTATAGCCGTGGCCCTATAGTCGGTCGAGTTCATGACTATCTTTCTGATTCAACTTATCAGATCCAGTCTACCTAATTTGTCTTCCCTTTGCCTCAACTAGAGTCTCTAGCTACTTGTTTATTATGATTTTGATTTTGATTTCGTTTTTTTTTTTTTTTTTTTTTTTTTTTTTTTTTTTTTGTGTGGATTGAAAATATATAAGGTGTATGGGTGTATAAGCTGAAGCAGCCAAACGGCAGAACACCCCTTTAAAGGATACTGAAATTACTGATCGAGTAATATGTAAAGATTTGCAATCCAAAACCCTATTAGCTGATACTATTGTTGAGGCGTTTTGTTCAGTTATTATTGATCGCTTAAGTTTAAATACATTACTCGCAATGACGCATAATTTCCCGTATATATACTAGAAAATATAGGGATTCTAGACATAGAAATATGCAAAGTGTAATGATCGGGTTATTCCATCAACCAAAATTAATAGCGGCTGAGATATAGAGATCCTTTTTGGTCTAATAATTCTTACAAATGCCAATTGGTTAAATGAAATTTCAAGAGTTTATCATTCTCGTAGTAGTAGTCTCTGTTAGGTCCGTTTTTGCTCACACAGAAAAAAAAAAATAAAAGAAAAATTTAAATTTTGACATTTTGCTATATAATTGAGATAGTAAATTTTGATAATCCATTGCATACCACTTGTTTGAGTCTATTGAAAACCAATATCAAAGCACAAGGCGAAGACGAAGAAACTCTGTTGGCTCATAGAACTTAAGAATTGTTTAGATTTATACCGTTTGATTCTAACCGCCCGCTAATTTCGAAAGATACACCCCACTTGAATTGACTTGCGGAGGTTTTGAAGCGCTAGCAAGAGAAGAATGTCAAATTCACCAAAACTGTCTGGCTCTTCCTTCATTGGGGAATCCAAAAGTACTAAATCAGCTAGTGGTGGCGGGCCACTTACTTCTAATAATAACAATCAGTACTCCCAAACATCCAAGCCATTGGCTCCTTCCACTCCAAAATCAATCCATTCAAGGTCATCTATTTCACCAGCATCTATTTCAACACCAACACCATCAACATCAGCAACAATGTCGCCTATCTCTTTAAAGGCACTGAGTCAATTTCCTTCTACCCTCGATACTCTTGATGCAAGGATAATTCAATTCACTTATGCGATTGCAAAATTGAAAGCACTTCTGGCGGCTTCGAAAAAATTGATTAGTGCAACTAATACTTCAACTTCAAATCAACTTGTTCTAATACATTATATAATACTTTTGGCGGGAAACCTCTTTGCCATTAATGATCAAGCCTTTTCAAGCAAACTCAACTTACTTTCAAATTTTAAGCTTTTCAAACCTCAGCCCATTGCTATCAATTCCAATTCAACTCATGTTCCTTATGATAATTCCGATACCCCTATAACTCCTCTTGAAACATTGCCACTGTCCTCAGTTTCAATCAAATGCTTGAAATTATTTGATTATTTGTGTATGAATTGTATTCACGGATATCTGAAAAGACTTCAACAAGCAAAACAAGAAAAGAATAATATACTGTACATCAACGACTTAGATCATCTACTACAAAGTTACATTTTCCTCCCAGAATTAAAAGATATTGATTTATCAATTGCAACGTATACCGCTGATGATACTGCCCAATCACCCTTTTTATATCAAATTCCCGACCCAAATAGTGATGAATTGAATGACAATAATTTCATTGAAGCAACATTAATAGATATGGATTTAAAGGTTCTTTTCACTTTAACCAGAAAGATGCAAGTTACAATTGATCATTCTAAAAAAGATTTGCATGGATTTAAATCGTTGAAGAATCTACCAAAATCCCAGCAAGAAAATCATTTCAATACCTTACCTCAAAGTCAATATTCATTACATAAAATACTTATGTGGACCTATCGATTGAATGATATTTATTCTATCCTTCGAAAGTTTGGTCGTAAAATCTATCTATCAAATTACCAACATTTGTACGATCAAAAATTTGCTTTCAACTCAAAAAATGGTCTTTATTTTAAGCATCAATTACTCAAAGAGATGGACGATTTGTTCAATTCAACCAAGAAAAATGGGGTCTTGATCGCAAATTTGACTAGGTTTATTAGGGCTAATTCACATCACGAAAATAATTCTAAGACAGCTTTGGATTTCTACAATTTTTTAAACCAATCCTTAGTCATGATTGAAAACATAATCAAAAGATTTGAAGAGTTTGGATTTGGGTGGATTCAATCAGAAATTCAATTTAGGAAAGGACATGGATTACCTTTGAATAAGCTCGTTGAGATAAGCAATGAAAACCAAAGAAGAACAGTTCAATCAAGCGGTATACCACCTAACCCAAAATCAGTTGTGAATAAATTGAAAAAAGCTGAGATTGATGCTTCCTCAGTTGGCCAGAATAATTCGTCATCTAGATCATCTTCACTTTCAAGCACGAATAGCTCATTGGCAGCTGCAAATGGTAAAGACAAAGTCTCCCAACCTTTCACCCGCAAGAATTCAGTTTCATCAAATTCATCCATTTCTTCCCCAAAACGTCACTCTGTGATTGGTATACCAACTCCTACTCCGAGATCCAATCCTAGTACGTCTGCTAGACCAATTTCCACAATTTCAATCACTTCCAATGATTCATTCCACGATGCAAAAAGTGATGTCCATCCCCAAACTTCTGGGTTGGACACCAATAGCATTCCAAATAAGCCAAATTCTGGTCGAAGAAGATCTAACTCGCAGCCAATTTCGGGCGCCGATATCATTCTAAGCTTAGAGACTGGTGCCGCTGCTACTGCTTTGAAGAAGTCTTTTAATTCAAATGGTGTTAGATCCCCAACAGGCTCTATAAAGGAAAAGCCTTCTGATGGGATAAAAAGGTCTGCATCGTTGTCTAAGATAACGAACTCGAGTGAAGGATTTGGATCAGTTGGGCCCAGCAAGACGAAACCTTTGGTTGTTCTCAAAGAGTCAGAGGAAGAGATCGTTGACGATAACAAGATCCCTGTCTCACATAAATTGACCGCAAATGAACGCTTACAGCTTCACATCAAAAAGGCGGCGAAGTCAGGATCTTTAATGACCCAACAAAAGGAATCCTTTTCTCAGGTTGTTTATGATCCTAATTCTTCTACATCAATTAACTTTAGAAAAAATGCTGCTACCTCTCCACCGCCGAATGAGTTGCAGCCCGCCGTTGTGGTATCACCAGCCTCCTCACCTCCGGCAGCAGACTCTACTAAACCTAGGCGAACTACTCGTGCTCAAATCACCAAAATGAACACCCAACGAAACAGCAACATATTGAATGATTATGTATCTGAAGATAATCAAGCCTCACGTGGGAGCTTAACTACTGCATCAGAGCCAAAGACTTCAAGCTCGGACTCTATCACTTCGTCATCTTCTCCCTTGAGTGGTGCTGGCAACATAAGTGAATTCGCAAAGAAAGTTCGTTTCACTGGGGTCCCAGCTTACACTCCGGAGGAAGATGCCCCTACCAAGTATTCCGCCCGCATCTTGAAAAACTTTGCGGTTTTCAAAACCCCTGCCGCATCTTATAAGCCGGCATTTAAGAGAAAAGACCAAATGTTGAAGAAAGAGGAAAGTCTTTTGTTCAAGAAAAATTTGTCCGATCATGAAAATGGAGCTGCTGCTGCGTCAACTAGTGCTATAACTTCGGCCCTTGCTGGCCCTGCATCTCCAAACAATTCCGCTGTTGGGGCAGCAGCAGCTTTGGCTGACAGGACATCTATGAGCTTTTCTAAACCATTAACTCAAAGTCGTTTGTCCAAGTTCAAGAGTAAGTTTATTTGATTGAATTCCAATTTCGCAGCCGGGTTCAAGCTAAACTTGAATTTTCCATCAGTTCTTCTAAATCTTTTTACTACATATTATAAATCCCTCGAGAATAGCATAAATGGCTATTCTATTAAACATGTCATATTTTATAGACTATTTTTATCGGTATCTAACGATACAATATGCAGCTACTAATTTGTTAATGAATATTAATGATATCTACAATTTCATTGTATGTAAATATTTTTGTCTCATCGGATTCAACTTTTGTGCACTACTTTTTTTTTTCAGAATTTTTTTTTTTTTTTTTGGGATGAGAAAAAAATTTAAGATGTACATCATCTCAATGATCCTCCAATACATAGACCAAGTATAGAATTAGAAGCCTGGTTGCCTGCTATGTCTGTTGAAGTTAGAAAGAGACCAAGTGTAACAGAGAGTGCCGGGGGTGACTTTGGTAGTAAAAGAAGACAATTTAATCTCCCCCAAAGTACTAATCCAGTTAACGCTGAAGGTATTTCTGAATGTTTTCACACCGTCAGTACATCCTTGTACGTTTCCCTTGCACCATGTCATATAGCAAACCCTATTAATGGTATTAAAGCCCAGCATTTAGATCCTTTAATTATGACCTATTTTAGTAAAGCTAAGGGAGTCGTTTTGTCATACTCCAATATCAAACTTTCAGAAGATAATATATCAACTGATACTCATGATCAACCAATTAGTATTGCAAAGATATCAAGTGCATCTCCATTTACATTTTTATGGGTTAGCGTTGACCTTTTAATATGGAGACCCCAATTAGGTGATGTTGTGGAAGGATATATCTACATGCAAACTGCTTCCCATATTGGTTTATTACTTCATGATACTTTCAATGCATCTATTAAGAAATACAATATGCCAAATGATTGGAGTTTCATACCTAGTCAAGCTGATGAATACTCTGTTGAAGAAGAAGATTCCTCGAACAATAGATTCAAATCTTTCGGTTATTGGGTAGATGAAAATGAAGTCAAAATTGAAGGTAAATTAAAATTTACTATAAAAGCTATTCATACTACTGGTAGAGTTGTTTCGGTTGAAGGTACTCTAATTCAACCAGGTGCTGAAAAAGATGCTCAGCCAGTCTTTAGAGAACGTCGTTCATCCTCTAGTGGAGCCGTTGTTCCATCCAAACACAGAAAATTCAGTGAAGATGAAGTGCCTACCGTCACTGAAATCCCTGAGCCTGAAAATGATGATGATACCAACGTTTTACCATCTTATGTTGGAGGAGACGATGAAAATGCAGATGGTGCGGTAGTAAATAAATCTGATTCTGATGATGAAAACGAGTCCGATTAAATAAATACCATGGTTTAAACAACTCAGCATAAGCATATCTTTTCTTTCTTTCCTTCTTTTTGTTCCATAATTTGACATTATTCTTGTAAAATATAGTTTTTTATACATTTTTCTTTTAATATACACTTTATATACGAATCAACATACATAAATCTATAAGCGAATGAAAAAAAAAAAGTCTCTGACTTTAGTTAAATATTTACATGAACGTCATTCTCTATCTCAGAGATCTATCATTATTAATCATTCTCCAAATGACATCTTTTTCTTTGGAGGTTGGTCTATCGTATCTAGTTCTTCTTCCGTAAAGAAGTCTATACCACAGTCTCTTGGTGAACCAATGTTTAGCATTCTTCAACGATCTACCTGAATCATGATTTGTATGACCATGATTACCCATCATAGTAAGTTTTTGGACTTTTGAAAGTTTCCTAAAGTTCATTATTATGATCATCAAACCTTGGATTACGGAGAAAACAACAACTGCACCAAATCCATAATTACTTTCTTCGATGTAATTCTTCAAGTTCATACCATAGAAAGCTGGTAACAAAGTTGCTACTGTGAATCCTAGAGTATAAATTGTTACCTTTAATTCAAATAACATGAGCGAATTTCTATTAGCATCTAAAATGATATTAACGATTTCTTCTGTTGCCTTAATGTCGTTAATTAGAGACCCAGCTTGTTGAACGAATTCATCACAGTGGTTGTAGTAGGATTCTAAAATCATTTCCAAATCTTCAAAATCATCTTCGTTATTTGACGAGCTTGTAGAAGGGTTATAAACTTTAGGATTAGTCAAATACATCCCAGCCAAATCTTCATCATTATCTAGTAATTCTTCTAATACATCTCTAATTAAGGCAGCTTTTTGATAATAACTAGTTAATTTTTTCAGTTTAATTAATAAATCCTGTAATTTGCTTCTATCAATTTGGTCTTCCAATTCGCTTAAAATCATTCCACATTGAGACAGATGAGTTTTGAATTCGGCTTCTAAGTATCCCATTGTACTGATCAAGATACTTTCTAAAGCTCTAAATTCATAAACAGTATGATTTGAGGGATTCACAGATCCAAGAGCAATTGGCAGCTTTAATTTCATTTCTAAATCGTACATGAACAACCCCAACTTTGTGGCAATAGATGGATTGGAAGTATCAAAAACTTTAACTGAATCCTTCTTTATGATAGCTTTTATGTGAAGTAAATTTATAAGTATTGCATTCGAAGAGCGGACCATAATCTGAGGTACCACATCGATTGAAGAAGTATCAATTTTTCGTAAATCACGAGGAAATAGATTATTCTCTTTTAAAAATTTCATTTTGGGATATTTCTTGGATACTGCCGTAATGTTACCATTTCGATCAAAGGTGGTACAAGAAACATATAGATCATTTGGAGTTATGGGTTTTAACTTATTATAAATGTAAGTACTATTATGTTCTAGAGAGTATGGAATGGAATTCTCATCAATTGAAGGCTGAATGGTATGATCATCATCCTCTAATACATTCTCTTGGTTCTGTTTGGATAAATTTTTCAAAAGCTGAGTATTTCTGCTCCTCGTTGATTTGAATCTCAAGTTAGTGATAGGACAATGGGGATGTCGAAGGTGAATCAGAGGTCTGAAGGTGGTTTTGTATAGTAGACCTCTGAATGTTCGTGAAGGTATAATTAATGGAGATGTCATTGACGAGCAAATTCCGAGAAATGCAGATTGGCCCAAGGTAGTTAGCCAACTCGGTCTTTATTATAAACTTAAAGAAATACAAATTAACTTTGATCAAAGGTGTTATGTTTTATATCAAGCAGTCTGCGTTTTGCTATTTTTTTTTATTCTTTTTTTTTTCTCATTAGTGAAGTAATCATATTTGCGATACACAAAACATCATTACAATTTTCAAGTGATGAACTCCATTGAAGTACATTGAATTGGTAAGATGTAATACTACAGTTCGATGAAAAAAATCTGTAACTATATAATGTATAATAATGGGGAAAGAAATCCAAGCAAAATTTTGGGAAGTAAAATGATTAGTGAAGCACACATAATAAAAAAAAAAATGAAAAGAACAAAATATGATGATTAAGCTGTAATAATCATGATTTATAAAGAACTAGATAGTTTTTGAATTTAATTTCATTGAAAATGGGATAAGTCAAATGATAAAATAAGATAAGGACACTTTAGTATTGAATTATTGGCAAGAATTAAAAATTGAAATGATTTGATTAATCAAAGAATTTTCTAGTGGCAGAAGGTCCAAATAATTCCAATCTAAGTCCAGGTAAGGCTTCTTCTGATAATAATTTCAATCTTTCTTCCAAGGTATTATTAACTTCAATCTTACCGGTACCATTAACCACGATAACACCACCAGCGATATCTTTTGACAAATAATCAGATTCATCAACTTGAATATCAACAGAAAACTTAGATTTAGATTCAAATGCTTTAGCGGCTTCTTCAGCGGCTTCTTTAGCTAAAGAAAGATCTTGTTCTCTAACTTTAATGGTAACTTTTTCTTCTAATAAGGCTAAAACACCTTCTTCAATTAATCCAACAAGAATTGGTTTATATTCTGATTTCTTATCGGTAATTTTTTTCAATTCAGATTCGGCATTTTCAAAAATTTCATTTAAAACTTCTTCTTTAGTAGCTAAAACTCTTAATCTAGTTTTATTTGCAATAGTAGATTTAGTAATTTGTTGAGCTAAAGAAGCCTTTTTCAATTTTTGTTCATAAACTGAATCTATAGCAGCAGTTTCTGATCTAACTATGGATGCCTTTTCTATTTCATATTCTTCATCGGCTTTCAATTTAATTTCTTTGGCCTTTTCTTGTGCTTCCTTCTCAATGAAGGCCTTCATTTTACGAAGTTCATTACTGACCTGCGGAAAAGGGGTTAGTATATAACATTGACTATCACATTGAATGGTTAAGACATACTTGATCATCGGTCAAAGACATCTTGATTAATTGATTTAAATCTACTTATAATTGATTGATGAAAATCTCTATTCAAATCTTGAATCCAATTTTATCTTTTTATCTCCTTCGTTCATTTTTTGTCTCTCACGGTAAATTCCACTAATTTGAAATATTTCTGGTGTGCTATACACGACCAGACTTTTTTTGTATTGCCTTGTGGTGTACGGACCTTCTTATAAGCTACAAAGAGGATCATACAGTAAATGCAAAAACAGTAATAAATACATAAATCAAGTATAAAGCAAAAAGGATCAACCTTGTATATATTTTACATCTTAAGTAGAAATGAGTTATCATTAAGAGAGGGGTGCGTATGTGTGTATGTGTACCTGTAATCATTAGACAACGGAGTCTAATGCTTTTCTAGCAAGTTCGACACCCAAGAAGGTAGCAGCATTTGCTGGGAAAGATCTAGCTAAAGCAGGACCAACCCCGGGGAAGAATGCTTTGATACCACCTTTTTTATAAATATTAGAAGTTGTTTTGAAAATAGAAACATTTGTATTTGAAGATTGTTGAGTTGATTTGATAGTATCAATTGGGAAAACCCCCAACCACATTGAAACCCCAGCAAATCCACCAGCGGTAACAATTGCACCAATTGACATATCTTTACCAGGAGTTGATAATTTTTCTTTCAAGACTTCATAGGTAGCAAAGTATAAAGCCGAACCAGGACCATCTCTTGCTAAAGTAGCTAAAGAACCTTTAAAAATAGATCTAATCCCACCAGTTTTATACATTTCTTTAATAACAGATGCCATGGATGATTCCTTTTGTTGAATTTGCATCATAACCTTGACTCTTTCAAAAGGTGCTGCCACTAATGTAGTTGGAATGGCAGAAATAAAACCGGCACTTGAAGTATCTTGTATAGTAAATTTATCAGATGAACGTCCAGTAAATGAAGATACCAACTTCTTACCAACATCATAACCCCAAAATGATACTGCAAACATTGGTGTCACCCCAATTAATGGTGGTAATACCCCACGATAAAATCCTCTTAATCCATCTTTAACCAATGTTTGTTTAATACATTGACTAGTGGTACTATATACCCCAGTTTGTAAACGTACCTTAACCAAATCAAATGGATGTCCTGTTAAAACAGCACAAATACCACCAAATCCACCAGCTCCAAAGGATTTGACATTATCCACTAAAACACTATCAACCTCTTCCATTTTATGCGTATATCAATCTATATATAAAAAAAAAATCTTTTTTGTTGATTCAAAAGAAAAACCTGGAGTTGCAACTATTTCGTCTTGTCTACCGTATAAACTATCCTCAATAGTCTCAATGGTTAGAGTAGCAAATCTATCAAAGACTTCAATTGAAAAAGAAAAAACTATATACCCTTAAAATTTCAAAAACTTGAAGATATTCATTTAATTTTATACTATGAAAATTGTCTCTACATCTATTTATGTATATATAAACTTTGATTTTTCTTACTCTCGCTATTTTTTTGTGTGACAGTCCCATGAATTTCTTGCTTAGGCCCGCGGCTAAAATTGAATTTATTCGATAAGCTAAATTTAAGCTTCCCCATAGGTGGTTCGTGGACCTATATCTACCAGAACCATTCGTGTACCACTCGGAGTTCGCCCGAACTTCACTCTGTTGTGCTGATATCGGTCAATGTTGTTCATATATATCAATTGGCTCTACTTTCTTGAGCAGACCAGTAGGATAGCATTAATACCGTAAGCAGTCAAAAAAGTGGTGCAGTGAAAATGTACAACGGAGTCGTGCGTGTTTGCCGAAATGTGGAGCACATATTCAAAAGAACAAAGAAACGAACAGCAGAATGGGTTTTTTGTATGGGAACACCATTGAGGTCCTCGGTAGAATGGAGCAGAAGCTAGGGGAGTCTGTTAGCAGCATGTCAAAGGAGTCAGGAATAATAATTTGAGTTCTCGGATAAGTTAATTCGGATAGGTATTGACCAATTGTGAATTGCAATTTTAAAAATTCAAAGTTACGCGAGTCAGACTTGGTTGAATAGAGGTCAGAAACGTACCAAAGGAGTCAAGCATGTTGCTAGATTAACTTTATGTAAGAGTGTATGTATCGTTTATGCTTTATGCTTTATGATCGGAAGAACGCATGACTGTAATTGTTAAATGTTACAACAATTCCTGTCAAAGTTTTTCCATCCATCCACGACAGAGTCACAAGCATGATTTTGCAAATATAGATACGCTGTCGGGATCTAGACAGAGAGATTTGTCTAATTTGGTAATTATGACGTGTAGAGTAATTCTTAAGTTAAAGCGATCTGCTTAAGTCCTTTAAGTCCAAATCGCTTTTAAGATCTTTCACAAATAGTTCTTTGGTACTTTTAAAATCTTGCAAATAGGATTGATTATAGATTTGATTGAACATCAGTTTTAATTTGTCATCGATTATTTCTAAATCATCATCATATTCTTCATTTGAATTACCTTGAAATCCTTTTTCAATATTGGTAATGGCAATGTAATTCCTTATTAACATTCCAAATTCTTCTGATGATTTTATAAACATGAAAACAAGTTCCAATAAAGTATAAATGTTTTTGATATAACTATCACCACTAATTCTACCAATTTGATCATCACTAAAAAGTTTGCAATTGGCTATCAGATAAATGTAATTTTGATGAATCGAAATTAATTCATCAATAGTAAACTCATTCATATTATGTTCGACAATTTCTGGTTCCAATCCAAGGATTCTCTTATTTTGAATACTTTGAGCAAATTGCTTATTGATTATTGGAATTCGTTGATTCTTGGAATTATTTACTGGATTTGAGCTTTTCGATTTAAATAATTTCTCAATTATTAATTTATTGAAACAATCCTCTATTAAGTCAATTGAAAAAAATCGAATCATGGTTGTAATAAACATTATCATTTGATTCCTTATTATTCCAATTGTTTTAAATGATTTAACCAACCATAATTGTTGATGATCTCTCAAATTTAAGTTGGTGGCTTTTTTCAATTTGATTGAATTCTTCAGTATGAATGATAAATCATTTTTCCAAATATCATTATATTCAATATATCCGTCATTCAATAAATGTTGTAAATGTCTTAACTTCCAAAAAAAATTAAACATCTTTAAGTATTCTAATATTCCATTATTATAATTAATGAAATTTTCAATTGGTAAATCATGAATTTTATATTCCAATGTGAAAACTTCCCAACCCATATTCCCATGAGTTAAATCAAGTATTCTTGCATCCAATCTGTTTATGAACTCCGGTGGATAATTCTTAATTGTAGATGCATTTATTGATTCAATTAAAACATTTGATAATTGGTTTGAAGTTAAACTATCACTAGTCTTACTAAATAAAGTTGATCCATTTTCAATAATTGATTCAATAAAATCATTTGAATTCATTAAATAAAATTTTTTAAAGTTTATCAAATGGCTAAACATTAAATTTTTTTGAAATGTCACCAATGTAAAATAATTTAATGTTTCATCGAATTGTATTCTAATTAAATCATTGATCAAATTCATATTCATTGATTTTAAACCTTGATGGATATTAAATATAAATTGAGTATACTTAACATTATAATTATTAATCCAACTCAATTCTTTACAATATTTATTTAAAAAGATTAAATTTTTACCAATTTGGAAAATTTTATAACCAATCTCTTTATTAACCAAGGTGAAAAAATCAGGTATCTTCTTTGCATTGAATTGAATTATATCATTTATATGATTTTCGTCTGCTTTGAAACTAATGAAAAATTCATCATTATTATCAATTAATTCCCCCTTAATAATCCAATGCTCTATGATTTCATAATATGGAACTGAAATTTGTTCAAAAATTTGTTTTGAAGTTATTGAAATATTGTAATCACCAAATTTTGATAATTTCCACATCTGTAATAGAAACTCGTACCCGTTTTTCTCTGA
This sequence comes from Hyphopichia khmerensis, assembly GCA_030569195.1. Taxonomy (NCBI): domain Eukaryota; kingdom Fungi; phylum Ascomycota; class Pichiomycetes; order Serinales; family Debaryomycetaceae; genus Hyphopichia; species Hyphopichia khmerensis. The sequence continues at coordinate 274,399 of JAJMKE010000004.1, read as the reverse complement.
GGTTATATTTTCCTTTGTTAACATATAAAATAATCGTAATTTTAGTATTTGTCCATGAATTTGATTATAAACTTGTAATAAAGATTGAATCTTTGAAGAATCGTTGAATAGTGATGTAATATGATTTAAATAGTTTGATAATTCCAGTTCTAAGACTCTCAAATATGCAGTTTTGATTGGTGAAGATACTTTACCTTTATTAAGGTCAACAACAGACTTAAGCCATTCATAAAGAATTCCAGCCTCAATGATACTTGTTAGCAAGCAAGTATAGCTGTGATTTAAAGTTTCCGGGATTTGAATTTGTAAACCATTCTGACCACTTAATTTACTTATTGGTAACAATTTCGAATCCAATCCACATAATGTATATGACAAATAAGTTAGTATTTCATTATCATCCAAGCTTTCATAGTAGGGACGAATCAAATCTTGTAAAGGTATACTATTATTTGCAGAACTTATAAAATTTAACTTGGGATCAGCATTTGAGTTATTTGAATTCTCAGAATTGGGTCTATTAATATTGGCTTGGCTTAATACTGGGGTATTTTGATTAGATAATATTTGGTCATTGAAAGGTGAAGAGTGGATATTAGTTGGTTGATTAATCTGGGAAGTTGAATTTGATGCATTTTGTAAGTGATATAGTAAAATTAAGTAATTCACGATTGAATCTATTGAACGATGTTGAAGTAATTGATCCAAATTTTGTTGGAACTTTATCCACTCTTGTGTGAGTCCCTTGCTTAAGAACTGTTTCTTGAAATGATTAACCAATTGATTAGCATCAGTTGACTTTGAATTTGTATTCATTCCATTTATTAAATATGAGTGTAAGTCGGCGGCTAAACTTTGAATATACTCTTGACCAAACTCCTGGGGTATAAGCGAGCTCACAAGTCGAAGAACATAGACTTTAACGAGCTGGTCTTTATCTAGTGCCATTATCTTGAGAAAGTCTTCGGGGTCTTATTAATTGCAAGTAGGTAAGTTCTAACCATGGAGTAACATTTGTTTGTTTATATTTTGATCTTACCGCGTTAACTTTTTTTTTTAGTTAAAAGCTCTTCTCTGCTTTATAGAAACCCAAACATCTGCTGCAAAAAAAAAAAGTTCATTAGATTGTACTACAATATCAACAACTACATCAAGAATTTAGCCACCATAAAGAATATAATTAACTAAAATAAAAGGAAAATAAAAAAAAAAGACAAAAAAAAAAAAAGAAGTTGTTTTTTTTGGAAATTTTTATAAAAGGTGATTTTCTGCTTTTTTTTTGGTTTTTTTTGATGATTTTGATTTTTGATTTAGTAGAATTAGTAAATGAGTAAATGATTTAGAGAGAATTGATATAAAAACGAATAAACAGAATAAATAAGAGTTTCTCGAGATTAAACTTGAATACCTGAACTGACTTCTAAGGAGTCAATGATAGGGTCAATAACATTTGGATTCAAATCAGAATCAGTTAAGTTTAATTGATCATTAGTCCAAATATGAGGAACTTCATTGATGGAACCAACACCGCATTTACCACCTTGATTAGCCCAATCACCCATTCTAGCCAAACCTAATTCATTCCAAACATCATCAACAGCTCCAATCAATTGATCAGCAATTTTCGAATCATGACCAGGGGTTGGAGTAATTCTTAATCTTTCTTCACCTAACGCGACAGTTGGGAAATTAATAGCTTGAACGTAGATATTGTGTTTATATAATAACAAGTCAGAAGCCTTTTTAGCATCTGCGGCATTACCAACTAATAAAGGAACGATATGAGACGGGTTTGGAATAACCGGGATACCTAAATTAACAAAATTATTTTTAACATAACGAGTATTTCTCTGTTGTAAGATACGATCCTTTAAAGTGGAACGTTGGTATCTAATTGAAGCAGAAGAGCCTGCCATGATTGAAGGGGGTAAAGTAGTAGTGAAAATGAAACCAGGAGCAAAAGATCTAAACCAATCAATTAAATTAGATTTCCCGGTAACGTAACCACCAACGGTACCAAAAGCCTTACCCAAAGTACCAGTGATCATATCAATACGATCAACTACGGTTTGATCGATTGGTTTTTCAAGACCGGTTTTTAAATGAGTATCAAAATTTAAATGTTCAGCAACCCCAGCACCATGAGGACCATACATACCAACAGCATGAACTTCATCTAAAAAGGTGAGGGCACCATATTTTTCTGCTAAATCACAAATTTCATTAATTGGAGAGATTGAACCACACATTGAATAAACTGATTCAAAAGCAATTAATTTTGGTTGATTTTTTGGATATTTTGATAATTTAATTTCTAAATCATTTAAATCATTATGTTTAAAAATTTCCTTTTTAGCTCTTGAATTTCTAATACCTTGAATCATTGAAGCATGATTTAATTCATCAGAAAAGATAACTAAATCTTTTAATTTTTGACCTAATAATGATAATACTGCATCATTAGCAACAAAGCAAGAACTGAAAACTAAAGCAGCTTCATGTTTATGTAAAGCAGCTAATTCAGATTCTAATTTAATTGCATGTCTATTATGACCTGCAATATTTCTAGTACCACCAGCACCAGAACCATATTTATCTAAAGTTGATCTCATGGCATTTAAAGTTTGTTCATTACGTCCCATACCTAAATAATCATTTGAACACCAAACAGTAACTTTATCAGCTTCTTCTGCTAAATGAGCACGAGGAAAATCTTTAGCTAAACGATTAATATTATTGAAATAACGATAAGATTTATCTGATCTTTTCTTATTTAATTCATTATTAACAAATCCTTGATAATCAAATCCATTTTCATTAGAACTTAAATCAATTTGATTTGCTTTTAATTGATCAGCCTTTAATGAGTAAGTAGTACTAGCAGAAGTTGAGTCACTGGTGGAAGAAGCTGCAGTAGCATTGACTGGTCTTGTAGAACTACTATATTCTCTTTTAGATTTAAGAGCTGCTGCCATAAATGGACATTGACGAGCTTGAGTAGTTAATGATGAATTCTTGGATAATTGACGTAAAGCCTGGGTGGATTTCAGCTTGACAAATGGACAAACGTTCATAGAAACTCGCGTAATAGACTCCATGGTTACTATTTTAGCTTCTGTGGTTTTACTTAATTATTAAGAAGAGTGTATAAGAAGATGAAGAAAAAGACCAACTAGTTATTCTATTACTGTCTTTCTGCTTGTATAAAAAATTTTCGGTTTTTCTTTTTTTTCTTTTCTTTTTTTTTTTTTTTTTTTTTTTTTTTTTTTTTTTTTTTTTTTTTGTTTTGTATGTCTTGTTCACACAACAAATAAAAAAAAAACAGTGCGATGGTTTCCTTTTGTTACTGGTTTGACACTTTTTTCACTATTCCGCCTATTTTCTTTATTTTTTCTTCAGTTCAGTTCAATTCAGTCCAGTTCAGATTTTCTTTTTTCAGCTGATGATGAACTTTTGTCACAGGCAAAACATAAATTCATATACTACATGATCATTTTCATCTTGCTAAGAACAATAGTAATTGGAGAAACTACTTTAGTACCTTAATCTCCCAGTTCTTTTAACAGTAGCTTTATCACATATTTGAGTTTATTTTGTACTCCACTTTTTTTCAGCAAATCATGTCTCAAGTAAATCTAATCCTCTCGTTCTCGTAACTGTTTTGAGTTAATTTACCCGTTTGAACCGGTTTTACTGAAAAGGAAATTAAGAGAATGGTACCAAGTGATGAGACCTGCTATGAGAGGGCCCGTCCACCATACTCTTTTTATGCCTAATTCCGGTTAGTGGATGCTTTTTAACTCGACTTGGTCCTGTTTGAGGTTTGCTGCTTTGCGGACATGGTCATTTGGCGGGACGATTGGTGGGGGTTTCCCGTTTGGGATTGGCTGCAACATTTTTCTACTGTACATGTACTAGTAAATGCATACTACACTGGATATAATATACTAGATATATTACTATGAACCATACATAATCAAGCCAAATGTTGTATTTTTTTGTTTACTAGTCTTCACTATCAACAAGAGTACCTCTTAATCGTTGTTGCTCTTCGATTGTTTCGAAAAGTCCTTTGAAAGTACCTTTGCCAAATCCATTATGATGATGTCTTTGAATAATTTCAATAAATAATGTAGGTCTATCATGATTTGGCTTAGTAAAAATTTGTAAGATATAATTACAACGATAACGTTTTTTACCAGATTTATCATAAAAGGGATATTTTGTTAAGGAATCATAATCAACTAATATATTTAATCGTTCAATATCTTTGAAATTTTCAAATAATTTAATATCATCTTTTTGTAATCTTAATTTTAAATTATTATAATAATTTTTTGAAGCTTTATTAAATTCAATACCTCTTTTAATCATCAGTTTAACACATTGAATAATATCATATGTTCTTAATGCAAGATGTTGAACCCCTGGACCTCCATTAAAATCATAAAATTCTTCAATTTGAGATTTTTTCTTACCCTTTGCAGGTTCATTTATTGGAATTTTAACTTTAGCATTACTTGATGCCATAACAATTGATTTTAATGCAGTTTCTCCAGTTGAAACATCTTTTTCATCAACTGACCAATATTTATGTAACCCTAAACATTGTGAATAAAATTCCGCTTGTTGCATCATTTGGTTCCAAGTATAATTTTGAACACAATGATCAATCTTAACTAATTCAATTGATGGTAATTTTTTCAATGCTCTTTCTAAACTCATGTCTTTCCCCATGGGTAATCCATAACCTGGTAAATATATCCCTTGAAAATTAATATTCTCAATCAATGTATGTTGGATATCGGTACCAGGAACTTGAATCGTTGCCATTTTAACTGATCCATTTAAATCTTGATATAATTTTGGTGGTTTAACTATTTTGGCTCCAGCTTTAATTGCTTTTCTAAACATTTCATCAACGTTATTAACTCTGATCATAACATCAAATATACCTTCACCATGGGTCAGAATAAAATTTTGAATTGAATATCCATCAAATGTATCATATAATAAAGTTTCCGTTATGTTTACTACTTCATTTAAATTCGATTCAAATTTGTTAAGCATTCCCTTATATTCAACTAATTTAGTGAGTGAAAGCATGAAATCGTTCAATCCAATTTCGTAATCGCCATTATTATCTGTCATTAATTGGATGTATTTCTCTCCAATTTCAAACATAAATTTTTGAATTTTATTCAAAATATTTTCACTTAATAAATTCTGGGATATGTTAAAATTTAAATTAGTTATGGAATTGTTTGGGTATTTGGAATATTCTGCTTCTACTTTTGTTAAGGTATTGACAATTTCAATAAAAATTGATCCATTTTGTAACACATGACTTGCTAGTTTTGTCAGTTTAGTTTCTAAACCTTTATAAGCAATCTCTCTGAATCCCATTGTCAATTCAAAAAATCTCGCAATCGATTTTGCATTTGAGCTGGCAAGTTTAACGGCAAAGAAATCTTGAATTCCATCTTTGGCATATTTTAAATTAAGATGTCCATCTCTCAACAAATCTTTAGAAGTCACGTCATTTTCTGGTAATGTTAAATCATCCTCGTGTAATTGAAATGGTAAGTTCTCGAATGCGTAAGAGCTGAACAATTTAGTGGACATGATTAATAAATGAAGACTGAATAAACAAGTTCTAGATAGCAAAAAAATTACCAATACTGAAGTAATGGGGGAGAAGAAAAAAGTATTGCCTCTGTTCTTATATATATGTTTATGTTTTTTCTTTGTAATATTGCAGCCAAATTTTTTAGCGTATTTTACTTATTTGTTGCGAAAATCTCCACAAACCAAGCTGCGAAAACCCAAGTCACAAGGATTGAAAAACACCGACAACCTAAGCAGACTACTTTATTATACTACAAGCCGACCAGCTTGCTAATTTTTTCTCTCCTTTTAGTTGGAAGTGATATTTGTAGTATTACCTATGGTAAATAATTTTTTTTGAAAAAAAATGCAAAGTCAAACTCTCTTGCAAACTTTACGCATTACCCTTAAGACTTTGTTGCTTTTGGCGTCTTGAGCAGTCAGGAGTGATTCTTAATTAGAATTAAATGATTTAACTCAAGACTCTGGAAAATTTGAAGAGTTATTGCTTTATTGATTTAGTAGTTAATTTCACTTTTGAACCCTGCAAATTTCTATCTCTAAAAACCAACAGTATACATACAAGGAGTAAATATTAGTATACTTGAAATACACAAAATATTGAGTCAATAGCAGTTAAAGAGTTCGTGAATTTTGTTTATCAGTTTAGAGCAACGAAGTATATATTTAAAGCATATAATTTCCTCTTTTCTTATTTTTTCATTTTTCATTATTTATTTTTTTTTAAGACAGCAGATAGTATCTAATGTCAGTTTTAAGAGAGGTCAATTCGAGAGAGTGCTTATACCACCACAGCTCAATTTTCAAAGATGAATTTGAAATAGAATCGCAGAATAATATTTTGTTCCGTTTCATTTTTGTAATTACAATCATCCCGGATGAATTGCACTCAAAATAATTGATCAATACAAATTTCTGGATTAGGAAAAGGTCACGATAAAGCTACTCACCGTCATATAGAAACTGCCTTGCGCCATCAGGCTGCAAAAAAATTGGTATCTCATTACATTCACGCTCTCAATCTATAATATAAACACAACAACTCCCTAATTCCTTAGGAATTTTTTTTTTTTAGGAATTATCCTATTATCCACTTTCTTCAACCTTGAGTTTTTTTCAGTCTTCTTAGTCTGTTTCCTCATTCTCTTAGGTATATATTAATCTATAGAAATGTATATTCTTGTTAGTAAAAAAAAAAAAAATTTAGGACCAAGCATGAACATGGAACGCAGTGTGAAAACAGATTTTCCCAAACTTTTCCGCACAAAAAAAAGCAAATACCAAAAGCTTCCGGAAATCCGATTGAATGAAAGCCAATGATTGTCCTGGTGCGTGAAATACATCCAAAAAAGAATATTTCCGCCTTTTAAGGCTCAAAAACCCACATCACAAACCATCGAGTATAGCCATCCAGCAAAACTTCTTCAACATGAAACGGGTTTTGTGGTCTAGTTGGTTATGGCATCTGCTTAACACGCAGAACGTCCCCAGTTCGATCCTGGGCAAAATCACGCTTCTTTTTTTGCTCTCATCCCATTTTTTTGCTTACCCAAAAGTCTGATTCCTTTGCAAGTGCACACCCCGAGAAACGGATGAGGAATTAATTTTTCCGAGACATCGTGGTCTACAGTATATACGAAAGAAATGTCAACCGTCGTACTAGCTTGAGTATCTATACATAAGTGAAACGATCTTGTCAGGAACTAAAAAGGTAAAATGCCCCTAATTAGAAACAGGAAATGAAACACAAGTGGGAAAAGGGAGAAAATAAACTTCTGTATAATAATAATAAGAAGAAGTCATTTGACTCAAAAATGTGGGGATTTTATTTTTAATCTTTTTTTTTTTTTTTTGTTTTCGCCCACTGGAAAAATTGTAATATTTTAAAAAAAAAAAAAAAAAAAAAAAAAAAAAAAAAAAAAAAAAAAAAAAAAAAAAAAAAAAAAAAAAAAAAAAAAAAAAAAAAAAAAAAAAAAAAAAACAAAAAAAGAGAAGAAGTTCCACTACTCCTGCATAGGAAGATATATTCAAATTCATACCAAAACCAACCCAATTGAAGAGAAGGTCAAGTACGATACAAGAGTCATTCAAATAGAAGCATAGTTGTCAATACTACAAGGTATCAACATGTTTCTCAATCTTGTTGTTGTAGGTTTCTCGAGAAGGAAAAATAAAAGACACAATCATGCAAAGGTTCCAGCAGAAAAAAAACAATAGAAAGAGTAAGGAATGACTCGGAATAAGGAATTTTACGGGATTGGATGGGAGCATAACTAGCTTGGGTACGGATTTACGCCATTTGATGATTCAAACATTAAAGGTACTCTAAACAACTCAGATGTTGTAGTAACAAATACGTGAGACACCCCATTCATTGAAGAGTAATGTAAAGGCAACTGCATAGTATATGTATAGTAAATAAATAGCGAACAGTAAGTGAATAGTAGTAAACAGTAAACAGTAGAAGAACGTGATTGAAACAATCCGGTCCTTTTTTTTTTTTTGTTTAAAACAATCAATTGGTCTTTCTTGTTCTGCCAATATAATTTTTTCTTTTTAACTTCTTCCTCTGTTTAACTTCTTCCTCTGTTTAATTTCAACTCGTCTTTCCTTTCCACTATAACCTCGTGCTTTGCCATCCATTTAAAGAAGTGAATTGAGTCCTTATTTTTCTAGCTTCCTATTTTTGTTTCCATTTCTTTTTTTTTTTTTTTTTGCTTGTTAACCCTGAAAGTACGCAATCTACTCACTTTCCCCAGTCTTATTTCCCATTTCCCATTTCCTATTTTCATTTTCCATCGTGTCTCATCCTTACACCCACTGACTTGCCCCTCCCTTACATTGGTTGAGGTATTTAGATTACTTTGATATAGTCAATTGTTATTACATCTTATTAAAGATTCATTGGTTCTTATTAGAATATCCTAATTCAATTCGTTTTTTACTTGATTGAAATTTTTGTGTGCTTTCATTCTGTTAGCAATTTTAATAATTATTACTATTTTCTTTTTTTTTTTTTTTTGGTTTTGTTAGGCTTTTCTATTTTTTTTTTGGTTTTTCACTATAAATTTTTTTTTTTCCTCTGTCTCTCCATTAGCTTCTTCTCTCTCTCTCTCTCTTTTTTTTGTGCCTATATTATCAAACTCATTCATAACTAAGAATACTAATCACTACTTGTCTAATATATTGGATTGATTGATAGCTATTTAAGTTTTTGATAGTTTGTGTTTGATTTGATTATTAGTTCTTGTTCCACCTTTTTCATTTTATTTCTTTTTCTGTTTCTTTTTCTCTTTTATCTTTCTCTCTTTTCATATAATGTCATCCACCAATAACTTGGGTGATGTATTCACCGGGGGTGCGACAACATCTCAGCATGTTGATGCTGAAGATGATGATCATTTTGAAAATACTACTTTTAAATTGAAAAGAACTAGATCTTTAGGATTATTAGACGAATTTATTGATCCTTCAGAACAAGAAAAAATTATTCAACAACAAAATGATCAAAAAAATAATGATTCAAAACCAAAATTAAATGAAAATTTATTTGATGATAGTGATGATAATGAAATTGATGAACATTATACAATAATTGATGATACTGAATCTCCATTATCATCAGTTCAATCAACAATAACTTCTGCATCTAATTCATCAAAATCTCCTTCTCCAGTAACTACAATGAAATCTCCAGAAATTTTACCTCATGATGATACTGATCTAACGTCAGAGCCTTCAAGACATGTTGATTATTTATCTCATCAATGGGATGTTAGTGATATATCAAAAAGTTGGAGATATGTCATTAGTAAACGTAAAGATGTTGCTAATTCAGCTCGTTTAGAAAATGCTTCTTGGAGAACTTGGGCTCAAAGAAGATCAAATTTAAAAACTATTAGTCCTGAAGTGGTTAATTGGTCAAAAGATTCTGATGTTACTTGGTTATATGGTCCAATTTTAAATGATGATGAAAATAATTCTAATAATAAAGATGATAATGATCAATCCAATGATCATAATAATCATAATCATACAACTGCAACAAGTATAGTTGCTGGTGATATATCAATACCAAATAAAAATAAAAAAGGTCCAAAACCAATTTTGAAAAGAAGAACTGTTCAAGATATGATGATAAGTCATCTGAATTTATTAAAATTACAATTGGCAACTAATAAATTACAAGATAGAGATCGTGATAGAAGAAGAAGTCAACAAGAACGTATTGAAGCAGCTAATTCAAATTATGATGAAACTCACCCTTTTACTAATGAAGATTTATCAGATAAAATTTCAAATGAAAAACCTCCAGAATATTTTGATTATAATGCAATATCGGCTAAATTAAATAGTCAATATAAAAATTATTCAAATCCAAATTCAAATTATAATAGCTCAACTGATTTAAAAGGTTTAAATAATTCAAATGCTAGTACAACTTCTTTAAAAGATCGTTTGAATCAATTAGCTGCTGATAATAATCAAAAAGCTATATTCCCATCGGAATCAAATAAAAATTTGACCTCTTCTAATATTAATGACACTAATTCTAATGATAATGATAATTCTAATGATAATGAATTAATTAAAAATTCAATCACTGATGCTAATAATACTAATAATGATGATGAAATTAATGAATCTACCACTATTCCAAAAAATGAACGTAGAATTCATTTCAATGATGAAGTTCAACAATGTATCGCCATTGATGATTTCGATGATGAAGATGGTGAATACGATGATGAATATGATGACGATTCTCAAGATGATGATAGTTATTATTATGATGATGAAAGTGAAGATAGTTATATTTATGAAAATCCAAATCATAATGATGATGAAAGTGAAAAGGATTTGGATAATATTCATGACAATAACGATGAGGATGAGGAAGAAGATGAAGATGAAGGTGGATTCTTCTTGAATGTTAAATCTTCAAATATTCAAAATGTCCCTGGATTAGGCTCATCAACTTCAAAAGATAGTACTAATAGTAATTGTGACAGTTTATCAACTCCAAATGCTAATGACAATACTGAAGATTCCGACCTGATCTCAACTAATAATAGTAAATTTTATCGTACCATTCAATTATTACCTCCTACTAGCTTAAATTATGGATCTTCCGATGAAGAAAGTGACGAGGAAAATCCTTATACCTCTTCATTGTCCCATAATGTCAATAATAACAGTAGTAGAGGATATGATTACTATTATGATTACAATACTGTTTATACCGTTGATCCAAACCATGCAATCTATGGAACAAATGCTAACAATAAAACCCCAGACGTTGTTGATGTACCTGACAACATTACAATGGGTCTGAACTTTGATTATGATATCATTGAAAATGAAGAATTTGATCAAAATAAGAATGCTAATATTGAAAATGATGAAAACCAGAAGGATCAACCTAGTGATAAAAATGATATGCCCATTATTGATCCCGCAGTGATTAATAATAATAATATAAACTACGCTGCTCAATTTCCTCAGCATTTGGTAAACGATGATCAATCTCAAAAAGAACGCTTACCAATCTCTGCCCTTGATGATTCAGCTGCTAATAGAGTATCACCCAAGAATTCCGATAGTGACGATGAAGATAACTCAGATTCTGATAGTGATGATGGTGGGTTATCAATAAGTGCAAGAAATTCAAGTCAATCATTGGCTCAGCTGATCTTCGGTAATGCTAATATGACAAGTTCAAACGAAGATAAAAATAAAGATAATCAAGAAAGGCATTTCCCCGCTTCATTTGAAGATGCAAATCCAATTGAAGGTCATGTGTCAGCTATAAATCCAAACCATTCATCTACTGAGCTCAGTAAACAACCTCATTCATCACACTCTTTAAGTGAATCATTCTTCGTTGGCGGTCCTCTGGAGTTAACCAAAAAGCGAAGATCGAGCAGCGCTTTAGCTGATCAATTTTTCAATCTGGGATTATCCCCTTCCAGTCAAGATCATGAAAATGAAGGTAGCTATAAGTCGGATTCAGCAGAATATAAGTCATCACCTCCTTCAGAAGTTCAAAGAAAATCCTCACCTTTACCTCCTTATATGAATTCCGCAAACGCCTTTTCTGGTCGTTCTAACAGTCCCAACTCGAATTCCGATCAAATTTCCAGTGCCAACTCAAGTTTTAAGAGTGCTCATTCCTCATTACCTCCACGAAATAATACATTTGTATTTGACTCGGATAGCGATTCAGAAGATGAATACATCGAGGACGCTTCACCTCCACCCACTGGTGCCTCACCTCAAAGTGAGAACTTGAGACCTTCCAACCTGGATAATCCCTCAAGCTATTCATCGCTAGCTCAAGTAGCTGATAGGAATGGCATTACTAGCCCATCTCCAGATAATGCAGAAGGTGCTGATGATCTTAACGAAGCTGACCAAAAAAATTTTGTTGGGCAGGCTCGTGGTTTAGCAAGTCAATTCCTAGATACCTGGAAGCATCATGAATAATCTTTGCATACGAGGATATATGTCGAGCTAAAGTTTCCTGATTTAATTGCTACTGATTCTTTCGAACCATTTTCTTTTCAAAGTTGTCTATTCTCCTCAGTTATATACATATTAGAGTATTCCAGCTTATATTTTTTCTCTTTCTATTTTATATTTCTTCATGACTGGTTTTATCATATTTCACATTTTTTATAGTTTCTTCTCTTGTGTTATAATTTTTCAAAACTGTTATATATATCAGTTACGTATTATCCATCCATCTTTTAAATAGCAAATACAAACCCGTACATTCTGAAAGCTCAAATTTCTTTGTAAGACATTGTGTGCAGTATTTTCTTTTAACTAGCAACCGATATCAGTGATTGTTTTGTTGTATGCAATGAAGAAGAATAAGCTTTATGTCTTTGGTTAATTATTCTTTTCTTCTACTGTTTTAAACTCCATTCGTGCACTGATATATTGCCTCAAGACTAGAAAATACGCCAGCAAGTTCTTGTCTTTTGAAATTAGAAACGTGAGTCACCTACAGCTAGTAACCATCTAACAATTAGAATACAAATTAAATAAAGCTCGACAATGCAATTCGGATGTCAATCTATATCTCAAAAGCTTATAGTCCTACCGGAGATCTTTTTCTCCTTAATTTTCCCGATATCATTTTACTCCGACCATAGTCCAATAAATCTTCCAAGTGACAATGATGATAACGGAAAGTGTGAATTGATAGGTACATTTTCCTTATTGACTCAGGCCTTCTTAGGTCTTCTATGCCTTTCTTCATTGATAATCAAAAGATTCTATGAATATCCATTAAGACGTACTTGGCCTGTTTGGTCGTTCGATGTCTCAAAACAATTAATTGGGGCTTTAGGAGTTCATGTTGTAAATGTTTTTCTTTCAATCTTCAAAACTCAAGACTATAAAGATCCAGGCTTGACACTGACGAGTAATGACGATTGTTCGGGTGGGAATTGTAATGATGATACTTCGGATGATCCATGTGACTGGTATTTCCTTAACATTGTTTTTGATTGCACCATTGGTGTTTACATATTATATCTTGTATTTAAATACGTTAATCGCTTATGTAAAGAGTATTTGCATTTCACTCAAATAGAATCTGGTCAATATGGTCCAAATCCGAAGAAACCATCATTTAGAGCTTTCTTGAAACAATTATCTATTTATTTCACCAGTTTAATGATAACCAAACTAATCATATATGGAATAGTTGAGTGTTTCGAAACACAGTTGTTATGGTTTACTGGTCACGTTCTTTTGGTCTGGCTTAATGAATATCCAGATGAGTTTGAAATTTTCATTGTTATGTTTGTTGTTCCCGTTGTAATGAACTGTTTGCAACTTGTGTTAATTGATAATTTCATTCAGAATCAAGTTGTACATCTAACTAATCTTCAAGCTCAACATTCAAGTAATCCAATTACTGGTGCTGGACTTAGTAGTGCAGAAGCAGAAATTACTAGGTTACTTAGTAATTCTGAAGTTGAACAAGATCCAAATAATCGTGAAGCGTCGAAGAAGTTCAAAGTAAAGGATGACTATGACACAAGTGATACTTGTAATTCTGATAATGACTCAAAAAAGCAAAATTATGGCTCACTAAACGATAATGTTTAATCTCTATAGATGCTAGATGCTTATTTCAAGTCTTATAATTTAATTCTTCTGATCGTTTTATATATTTCAATACATTTTCAATATCAGAAAATTAAAAGTAAAAGGGTGAATCAGTCTTATATATTAAAACCTATGTATGTACAAGAATTGAACAAAAGTTATATTTACAAATAATAACAGTTTATTATGAACAGGAATCCCTGGAAATTCCTTCACTTCAGATTTCAGGAGTCTTACTAACGAGTTTCAAACCCAAAACCTTTCATACAAGTTTTATACTTTTGAATTAAATCATCACATTTACCTCCTTCTTGGCCATTGAATAGTAAGCATTCATCTCTTTGCTTCTTTTCGTCCAAACAGACGCAACAGGGCTTTGGTTTTGGTTCTTCCTTCTTTGGAGCACAAGAAGTGCAGTTTTTTTCATCTCCTCCACATGCCATTTTTATTTATAATGTTTCTTTGTATAGTCCTAACAGAAAATAATGATTATAATTTTCAGTAAGATTTTTTTTTAGTCAGCTTATATATAAGTTGTTGCGATTCTTTTTATATATTTCTATATCCAAACACCCATACACCAGATTCAATCATGTACACGACACGAAATTGTATGGTGTTTATCGATTCGACAATTGATAAAATGAAGACTAAGTTCCATCACGTACAAATTTAAATCATAAATCAATTTACAGGACTCGAATAAGTATAAAAGTCCAATTGTTGATAACTCGTTTCCACTAGCTCAGAAATTAGGTTTGGAAACTCACCAAGTTTTGCTATTGTGTAAAAAAATCGGTGGTTACAGCATTTTTCATATCACCAAGTTCCCTCTACATGTCAAATAGTAGAAGTAAGGCACAACCAGAAATAGAACAACCATATTATTTGAGTCATATTAAAACTATTTTCGGTATTGATAGTTGAATAGAGCATGTCCTTAGAGTCTTCAGCATCAAATATATCGGTCAACGATACTGATCTCCCACCCCCGGGTCCCTCTTTTTTGCATGAACATACACCAGGAAGTCGAAATTCATTTGATGGAAGCATAAACCTAAATGATGATCTCGCAGAGGCCTCTGATTACTCTTCTAGTATAATATCACAACCTTATGGGGCAAGTAGTGGTGGACCTAATAGCTTTAAAAGGAGATCCGGATCATATATATCGTATAAAAATAGTATAGATGGGGGAGAGAGTACGTTTCTGTCCTCTGCATACTTTAACATTTTTCAAAATCAAAGCAATGGAGACTCATTGAAGCAAAGCAACGACTTTTCACCTTTAGGTCCTAACTCAATTTATGAATTGACAATTGGATCAGACACGGCAAGATCGAGAAGGAACAGAACGCCAAAATCATCACTCACCTTACATGGTGGCTCAACTGTGGTGAATAACATAAGAACCCCAACCACTAAAGATATCCCACAAATTCAATTACTGAAATTATCGAATAAAGTGAACAACCAAGAGTTAGAAAGCAGACTTGTCAATCAATCTTCAGAGGAATATAAGAATTTCGAACTGAGCTATAAGCTTCTTACAGAGGACACTTTACAAAAATTCGTTGAGCAGGAAAAGTCCCACAATGGTCTCAAGTATTCACTCTCTTCGGGTGCAGCTTCCCCATCATCTTCGGTCACAGATTTGAAAGATTTACTAGACAAAAATATTGATGCGGACGCCAAAGATATCTCAGAGTTAATTCCAGAAGTCTATCTCGATCCTGAATTTCGATTGGATGATCCTCGAATTTTCAAGCAAGTCATTGAAGGTTGCAAAATTTTACCAGAAGAAGAAGAGAACGAGGGCCTAGATGGCGAGTTGAACTTAGCAAGTAACACAGATCTTCAGGATAAATTATCTCACTATCTTGATATAGTTGAAGTTAAATTGATAAAAGAAATTTCAAAGACCTCGGATTCATTCTTTAGTACTTTAGGTGACATTCAAGAAGTCCTGAGCCAATCAGGTTCTTGTATTGATAAATTCAAAGAAATTACTAAAAAATTGGAATCCTTAGAGTTGAATGAAGCTCAAGCGGGCTTGGAAATATTGAATAAGTTGAATGAACGTAAAAATGTTGAACAATTGGAGACTGGGATTATGCAGTTGCAGTATGTTTTGTCTATATTCGAGTTATCAAAAAAATCATTCCAAAATGGTTTGCACAACAAGTGTCTAAGTGAAATTATAGTGGTGGAAAATATGATCAATGGAGTCTACCCCAAAGATTTTGGCACAAACGAGAATCACAACCTTTACCCATCTTTCGATTTCCCTTTGTCAAATCTTTCCCGTGTACCAGCCTTACGAGATTTGAAGTTCGAATTATCAGATTTAAAGAGCCAGTGCTCAAAAGGATACATAAACGATTTCATTCAACTTTTGTTGCAAGACCTTCGTGACCACTACAACTCGGTTTCGACTCAAGATACCCTAAACCGAATATACCTCTCCATTGACAGCACTAAAAGATATAATTCAACAAAAGTCAACAAATCTTACCAAACAATTGATGAGAAAAAGAAAGAGAAGCTTCATGATTTTGTGGAAAACTTATCTAAAGCTGGACACATAGGGCAAGCATATTCAGAGTATCAGAACAAAATTATAACTGAGATAAAGGAAATTATAAAATTGAATCTTCCAAGTAGCAGACAAGGCTACTCCCTGGCAGACATGTCTGAGGCCCCTTCTCGTGCATCACCTCTACCTGAAGCCATATCAGGCTCATCTCCTGCTCTTACCTCCAATCCATCTTCTTCAAATATCAACTCTTTATCTACTAATATTAGAACATTAACACCTGGAGAGTTTGAGGCTATGATAGCTAAGATATACACCACTTTGGCAGAGTGTTTACGTCGTTTGACTGCTCATCAAAAAGTTTTATTAGATTTGGCTTTAACGGCGATTCCCCCAAGCTCTTCACAAGATTTAGACGTTTTGTCTCTTGATATAACCGTTGCTATAAATAAGGCGATAGAATTGACTCAAATTAGATTAAGCAAGGTCATTAATGTGAGATCCGAACAAATAGCTGATCTCTCAGTACCATCTTACTTAAGATTATACTCTCTTTCATCTGCATATTTACAAGAGTGTGAGTTTATAAACCCGGGTTATGTTGCCAGTGGTCCCGGATCCTCCTTGAATGATTGGGTCAAGAATCATGTTGGGTACTTCTTACATCGCTTTCATCTGAATTCAATGAAAATTACTTCTCAGGATTGCGATCGCGAAGTATGGAAAGAGGTTACAGATTCTAAGATTTTGGCAGAAAAGCAAGTAGTTCTTGATGAGCTTCTTAGCCACTCAGAATATCTCGAGACAAATGGCAAGCTGGGAAATTCGGGCGAAAATTGGCTCAAACCTCTTGACCTTTTTCTTGAAGAAGGCAATAAAGGGGGTAATGACACTATTAATGGCAATGAGAACAAACAACAGACTCGTTTACAAATTGACGGAGAACTGTTCATGATTCCTAATGTGATTTTGAAAATTTTGGAACGTGTACGGGATTATGTGATTATTATTAAGGTTTTTCCTAATAAAAGTCATTTAATTGAAGTAAATTTATTGACCTTATTCAAGCTCATAAATTCTAAGACTGCTCAAGCAGTGCTTAATGCAGGTGCCACTAGGACAGCAGGCTTGAAGCATATTACTACTAAGCATTTGGCACTTTGCATCCAATTCATTGAATTCAACATTGCCTTTTTGATGAAGTTACAAAACATATTTAAGTATTCGAAGTCAAGTCCGCCTCCACATCCTCAACAGAACTTACATATTGAAGAACCTACATTTGTTGGAATCATCAGTAATTATAAGGATCATGAGAATGAGCTTTTCTCGAAGTTGGTGTCAATTATGTACGACCGTACTTTGATTCATTGTCAAAATATTATCACTATTGATTGGTCGCAGCCACTCGTTCATCCCCAACAATGTCATGCCTACATGGAGACTTTAGTTAAAGAAACAAGTACAGTTATAAAAGTATTAAGTAAATACTTACCCGAAGTTAAATGTGCAATGGTTATGCTGCAGATATTCGACAACTACAAAAAGCTACTTGTTGATTGTTTTTGTACTCAATTGGCTCAATTTAAAGACTTTAACGAAAAGCACTCACTTTTGAAAGATATTGATTATTTCAGGGTTAAGCTTTGTGATCTGCCAGGCTATGGAAATTCTGGTCAAGTAATTTGGGAGAACGTTAATTCTTTACCCACAATCGAAGATTCCAAAATGGAGGAAATTATGAGAAATAATATAGCAGGTGAGAAGCGGAACCAGATCGAAAAAGTCAGAAACTCGACTTCTCTAGAGTCGAACAGAGAGAGCAAGAATTCTTCGAAAGATTCACTTACAGAAAAAAGTAAAAGTGTTGAATCTCTTCCAGGTCCCGAAGTGGTTGTTTCTCAACCGGGTCTGGATTCAACTTAGTTTGGACCAATTCGGGCGAAGAAGTTGAATGTCATAATTGGTAAATAAATAAATTTGTATATTTAGTTTTAATCTATAGACTGGTGACACTACAAGTCAGTGAAAATAAACCAATGTTAAGAATTAGTTACTATTCAAAGTAAAATTACCCTCTGAATTTTTGGTATGCACCGGATATTCTTCAGTCACAATGCTGTCAATAAGGGTATGAGGTGTAACATCAAAACTAGGGTTCCACACACTTATGTTAGGGGTGGAGATACCAACGGTGACTTTTTCTCCAGGAAGATCATTTGAGAGAACTGGACCTTTTAAAGTGGTCAATTCATTTGCAGGTCTTTCTTCGATTACGATTTCATCACCTGTTTTAGTCTTTAAGTCAATGGTGGTTCTAGGAGCGGCCACGATGAACTTTATCTTTTGAGATTCTTCATGAAAGATACTATTATTAAATAAGTTAGCGATGACTGCTAACTGGAAAGTACCAATCTTATTGGCTGTATCCCCATTTTCGACAATTCTATCTGCCCCCACGATTATAAATTTTACTGGAGCCGACAGATTTTTGACTTCTTTTCCTTTTGATAAAGATGATATTAAAGAAGAAGCCATATTATCACAAATTAAAGTAAAAGGAATTTTTTCATAGTTCAACTCGAAAGTGGTTAATTTGGCGCCCTGGTTATATGGTCTGGTTTCAAGAGGATAAACATGGTCAAGCCAAAAGTCTTGACCGGCAGACTTAGATAATTTCTCATGAACAGTTCGTATAATTCCAAGTGCTGTTCCATGTCCAGAAGTGGCCAAAGAACCAGTGTTGCAAATAGTCATAATAGAGAATGGGCCCTTGAAGTTTTGAGACTTAAGAGTTTCAGTTATATAATCCAATCCATTATCTCCGAGTGTATAGTTGTTTGTTAAATCATCTTCATACAAGGAGACAGAATAATCATATATGTCTTTGGAAACGTTCTCGTCAACCAAACCTTGAGAATCATAGGATTTGGTTAGAATAGCTTTGATGTCATTGAGCGCATTTGAAAGATTGACGGCAGTTGGTCTTGATGTAATCAAATAATCGATTGAGTTTATCAAATCTTGAACTGATTTGGTTCTAAATGAAGTTGTAGATTTCAAATAATTGTGGGTATCAACTAAAATAGAAAAGGCTCCGACTATAGCAATTGCAGGAGCTCCTCTTACTTTCATTGTTTTGATAGCTTGAAAAGCATCTTCTATTGACTCTATGGGGATATAAGTAGTTGAATAAGGAAGTAAAAGTTGATCTAAAATTTTTAAGGTGACATTATCTTTGTCAAACTTGATAGCTTGAAGACCGGCAGCAGTCATTGTCTATATGTAAGTGAAATTTACTATATTGCTAATTAAAAGACGTTGCTGGATCCAAGTTGATATACTTTTTTTTTTTGGTTGGATCAAATTTTTTTTTTTCTTCCTTGTTTTTTTACTTCGATTCTCAACTACATTGCAGCCACAATAAAATAGACTAGATTGAATAAAAATAAGTAAAAATGCTAAAATATTAATCTTCTTAAACCTTCCACTTCGAATTCCTCAGTCAACGCGTTCCACTTACAACCCAAAAGTTTCTTGCCTGTTATTGGACATCTTCCACCTTTGCTAATATCATACTGAGGTTCATTTTCATTACTTGGTTCAATTTTGCCCGTGTCATTATCCTCTTCATCACTATCGCTTTCATTATCACTTTCTTCCTCTGATTTACGCTTTGCTGAAAGCTTTGCTCTCTTGCCGACTATTTTATGAGACTCCGTGAGATAATTGTAGATACATTTATAACAGAAGACATAGCCAGTTTCAATGATTGCAGGATTATTTATCTCTTCTTTACACAAAGGGCATTTATCATTTGATCTATAGACCTTCTTGGGTTTTTCGTCTAAGATAGACTTTTTCTTTAAACTCGAGGGAGGCGGTATTAAAGATTGCAAGACATCCCCATCATTTTTAGCTATTTTCAGCGAGAAATCGGAATTATTCCACCACTCCAAAAATTTCAAAGTAAAGATTGCAACTGGGAAGAATGTACCCAATATGAGTCTAACTGCTTTCCAAGAAGGCTTAGTGAAATTATTTGTAATTAGGCGTAAGATGTATTCAATAGTTGTCGGTGGAGAAATACGATTTGGCTTTTCTTTGCCATCTTTGAGAGGAGAAGGCTCATTCTTTTGATAGTCATATTGATTTAATCTAGAATAATTCATTTTGAATAAACTAGTTAATAAGGTAGGCGATTTACTGGCACCGCTTAAATATAGTAGAGTAGTCACAAGATTTCCGGCCCGTAATATACTTTGGATGGTAGGGAATATTTCCACAAACTTTCTTTTCAACAAAATTTGATAGTATTGTTTCTTATCAGAGTAATCTGGTAAACCTAATTGACCTGTTATATATTTTGAATACCATAACTCATGCCAGTAATTAAACTTTTCACTTAAGTAAGAAGCCCCAGTTATTTCAAATACAGATATAAATATTTGTAACAGCGACAAACTTCTTCTGTCTTCAATCATTGAAGGCACCAACTGAGTCAATTTACTACTATTGTATTTCTTATCGGATAATGGAGTCTGGCGAACCCTTTTCAAACCATAGAAATTCTCAGTGAATGTACCCTGCCAATATTTTAAGAAATACCATTCTATAAAAGATCTGAACACTAAATTAATCTCATCAAACTTATTAGTAATCTTGAGTAAGTAGTTTGGATATCTTTGAGTATAATGAACCAAAATATATCGAAGTGAAGGTGATAATAGTAACTCTAATTGACTAGCGGATATAAGCTCAAAAAGTGTTGGAGTTTCAGAATCCAACTGAGATGCATCCAACGACGAATAGTACTCCATGATTTCCTTTGTCACTAAGATCTTAAACGAAGCCTGAAACAATCAAACAATATTATAAATTCGAAACCCCCTATCAATAACTTAACTTGATGTTGGTGTTGGTGTTGGTGCTAGTTGAAACAATTGGTATCTCCCCACAATAAACCGAGGACTAACAAAAAAAAAAAATAAAAAGTGAGAAAAAAAGAAAAAGTTAAACAATCCTTTGTGTGGGTCGTGTATTTACCCTGTGCTAATCACTCAATTGTCAGAAGAATTCTGCTACAACTCGAAATTTCAAAGGGGAACAACAACCTTCAAATGACCCAACACAATTGGGAGATTGTTTTGGTGCCTTAATTGTATCTACCTTGTCGGTCAGTATATATTGTTTTAGTTATTCTGTGTTCTGTGTACGATATCCTGAAAGTTGGATAAACCATTTGGATATTAGTTTGCAACCCTCATACTAAAAAAAATAAAGGGTTTAATATGGAAGGTTTTGAAAGTCTTCATTCCATAGTGAAAGAATTTGATATAAAGCTTTCTAGCTTAAAACTTTTTGATCTTGTCAATCTATTGGGTTATAATTATGTTCAGTTGGAAGAATTTCCTTATACTTTGACTAATCAGGGAGGAATACCAGAATTAACCGATGATAAAGGTAATATAATCGAGCTGTTGAAGTCAACAAGCATTGATGAGACTATGCACTTTGAGAGTTCTAATCCGTTGGATACAACGCAAGTTGGGATAGAGAGTGGCTCTACTGATCCATTCTCACAATTGGAAATGATAACTAGTAGTAACGATGGTGAACCAATACCGAGTTCACCTCCTCAAATTGTTAGTAGTAGTAATGATCAAGGCCATCCTCAAATCCTTGACTTTGGGAATGATAAGAATCCATTTTATGTCCTAAATTCTGAACCGTTTGACTTATAGTCCACCGTTTCTTCTTTGCTTTATTCTGTATATAATTCTACATAATTAATGATAATGATAATAGTGATTAAAATAAGTTATAGAGAAACAGATAGTTCAGTAGATAATATTATAACAAAAACAGAAGTAGACATAAGGAATCAACAAATACTTATTGAAGGTTGTAACTGGCATAGATTAATATCGAATCTAAAATTATACTTGATACGTATATCCCAAACGAATAAATCAAAAACCTGATAATCTCCGTATTCTGTGTTATCGTTTTGATTCTCAATTGACATCATTGGAGGATTGGGATGATTCTTGATACATTTGAACCAATAATAATAGTGTCTTGACTGATGATTTGATTTGTCAAATGCTGATAATTTGGTTGGACTTTGATTATTATTACTGTTGTTAGAATCATTCAATTGATCAGGTAATGCAATTTTAGTTCCATATGGTTTCCAACCTAGTAAGAATAAACAAGTTTCAGCTATCAAATTTTCCAAAGGAGTTAATCCATAATATAAACCATAGAATAAAACCAATGTTAATTCGTTGATAAAGTTAAAATTTTCTGGATTATTTTGATTGGAGATTGACTTAATTTCATCAACAAATTTATCAAATTGATTTTGTGCCCTTATACTATTCCAGCTACTTTGAAGTTTGAGTAATTGTAGAGGTGGTGTAATCAATTGACTAAAATCATGGCTATTCACACTAGAACTTAATTGAACTATATCAGGTAAATAAGGTTTATGAATTGGAATCTTGAAATGATTATAATTTTTCTCTTTAACCAAAAGTTTAGAATTATTCTCCATTGAAGATCCGACTTTTCTTGTTGATGTAAAAGAAATTATTAAGTCTTGAATCCCTGGTGGTAATTTAACCAAGTATAAATCACTGAAAAGTTCTAGCTCAGTATTTGATAACGAAGAATTTTTCAATATTTCAATGAATTTGAAGTTTGGATCATCTTCCTGATTACTTGATTTGGTTGGTGGTGATGATGAGTTAATTTCATTTATTATTTGACTAGCCGGACTTGGTTGACTCAATTTATCTATTCTTCTTTGCTTTTCTATATCGTCTTGAACTTCGTTATGTATTGATCCATTAAGATGACCATTACTAACTGCATCATTTTTAGGAACTGCTTGAGTTGTTAATGTCAGAGTGTTCAGGTTAACGTCATTACCTGCTGCAGCTGCAGCCCATTTCAAGGCTCCAATTGGTTTCGAAGGGGCGGTTGCTGGTTTTAAAGTTTTGATAATTGCGGGACTTGATAATTCTGGAGTGGCAGGTATTGATGAATTTGACTGAAGTTGAGCAGGTTTGGACTTTGGTGTAGTCACACTAGAAGTAGTAAGCTTTTGCTTCGGGAGTTCTGGTTGAGGTGATTGTTTTGAAGATGAAGATGGTGGTCTTGATACTGAGGAATTATTAGGAGCCGTTACAGAAGAAGAAGGTGGGTTGTTTGACGGTGAAGGCGATAGACTTTGGGTCTCATTAGATTTTTTAGATTTTAGAAGTATGATGTCATCTTCAGTACCTTCTTCTCTTTGTTGTTTCTGTTGTCTTTCATGTTCAATTTCACTATTAATACGATCAGTATTTTGTTTTGCTTCTTTTATTATCTCGTCGTATAACGTTTCATCGTCAATAAAATCAGGATCTTGATTTGATTCCACATAAAAGTTTAAATCATCTTGAATCAACCATATTGAATCGGTACTCAACTTACCATTTTTTAAATACTGAATAATCGTTTCAATCTTTTCAATATGGAAGTTATGATTATTTTGGAACTGTTCAATTTCCTGTTTTCTTTCTTCAATGGCATTTAAGTTATTCTTTCTTATTTTTTTAGAAGAGAGTTTCTCATACTCTTCATTGAATTCTTCTAATTGATTATTTAAACTATCGATTATATCCTTTAAGTATTGGATTGCATTTAAAACATCTTCGCTTAAATCGCTTTCTCCACTCTCTAGAGCTGCCAACATTATCGACTGATTTGAGAAGGATTTCATCTTTGAATTTTTTTCAACTTCTTTATAGCATTCCATAGCTTCTTCCACCAATTTACGATGATCCTGTAGTTTGGAAGGTGCTATTATAGCTTCCATTTGATCATTCAGTTGCCATGTCTTTATTTGATCTCTGAACTTCTGTAGTTTTTTAATTTCTTTCTTTAAATCGTTCTCTAACTTTTCTCTTTGAGAATCGTTTGTTGAATTTTCATGACGAGTAAAGTGATAGTTGAAAAGGTCTATACCTTCATGGATTTTCTTGAAAATGGCATCAACCTCCCTGAAAATGAATGTTAGTATTATCATCTTACGACTTAAGACTTGTTGTCAACATTTAGTACATCTTCTCTCCACAAAAAATCAACTTTTCCATAGGAAACAGAATGGAAAACTTCTAACTTGTTGCAACTTGTTTGAAAGCCTTTAGGAATACATACTTCTGTAGTTTTCTATGCGACATGATGCTATGAAGTTAAGAAATCTTCACCTTAGAGACTTAGCTATTGAAATTTTTTTTCTTTCCAATACTGAAAGGGTTTTTCAAGACCGAAGAAAAAAAAATTTTTTTTCTTCCTCTTTGAAGAAGTTATACTGAAGAAGAAAAAAAAAAAAAAAAAAAAAAAAAAAAAAAAAAAAAAAAAAAAAAAAAAAGAATCCGAAAACGACCAAAAAAAACTACCTATATTGAAAATCTACTGAGGAACGTAGAGAGTATCTGATAAAGATGAATGAGCCGTAATGCGTCGAAAAGGTATTCGATGTTCTTATATGATTACGGAAGGAATAAATCATGGAGAAGTTCCGAATTTTTTTAGCCGAAGGTTCATACTCAGTTGAAGTAATTGGACCAAGCAGTGATCAAAACTGAGATTTCCAGAACAATTGTCTATTATCTCACCCTCCCCTTTCCATTATTCCCACGAGAAAAATCATTACGGAGTATTTAGTTTTATAATAAGGGGTTATTGGGGTATGTGTTTATCTCTATTTTAGTATAAGCACTCCGGATATGTATTAAGTTTTGCAACTCCGTTAGAAAGAATATGCCAAATCATCATTGAAAATGTACGGATCTGTTTTATATTGCAAAAAAAAAAAAAAAAAATAATATAAAATAAAATAACATCTACGGCATACAGCAGGTACTTAGATGAAAAATTGACTATTTATTAATATTAAAGATTAAATCTTTTAACAAAAATTATTTTTTTTTCTCATTTATATATATACTTTACTATTTATATCTAAGGCTATTAGGAGTGGAATCACAATTCATCATGATCGAAATCATCATCTGAATCATCATCACCGAATTGAGCACCAGCGTCACCACCACCGTATAATTTTGAGGTGATTGGATTAGCAATGTCAATTAATTTTTGTTTTTGTTCTTCGAATTCTTCAGAAGTGGCGGTATCATAATTATCTTCAATGAATTCCAAGGTTTCCTTAACGGCATCATCCAAGGTTTCTTTATCATCATCATCCAATTTAGAACCTAAACCACTTTCTGATTGATCACTTAATTGACCTTTTAATAAATGAGCGTAGTTTTCTAAAGAGTTTCTTGCTTCAATCTTAGCTTTAACTTCAGCATCTTGTTGAGCAAATTTTTCACCTTCTTCAACCATTCTATCAATATCTTCTTTTGATAATCTACCTTTATCATTAGTAATGGTAATAGATTCAGATTTACCAGTACCTTTATCCATTGCTTCAACTTTCAAAATACCATTAGCATCCAAGGAGAAGGTAACTTCAATTTGAGGAACACCTCTTGGAGCTGGTGGGATACCAGTCAATTCGAATTTACCTAATTTATTATTATCTTTAGCCATTGCTCTTTCACCTTCGAAAACTTGAATTAAAACGGTTGGTTGATTATCAGCAGCGGTTGAGAAAATTTGAGATTTTTTAGTTGGAATAGCGGTATTTCTATTAATAAGAGTAGTCATAACACCACCAGTAGTTTCAATACCCAAGGTTAAAGGATTAACATCTAATAAAACGATATCATCAACACCTTCTTCACCGGATAAAACACCAGCTTGAACAGCAGCACCATAAGCAACGGCTTCATCAGGGTTAATACCTTTAGAAGCTTTTTTACCATCAAAGAATTTTTCTAATAATTCTTGAACTTTTGGAATTCTAGTTGAACCACCAACCAAAACAATATCATCAATTTCAGATTTTTTAACACCAGAATCTTTTAAAACTTGTTCAACAGGTTTCAAAGTTTTTTTGAAAGCTTCAACATTTAATTCTTCAAATTTAGCTCTTGATAAAGTTTCAGAGAAATCAATACCATCAACAAAAGAATCAATTTCAATTCTAGCACTCATTTGAGAAGATAAAGTTCTTTTAGCCTTTTCAGCTTCTCTTTTCAATTTAGAAATAGCTTTTGAATTTGAAGTAATATCAATTTCATGTTTTTTTTGGAAAACTTTAGTTAAATGTCTAACAATTTTAAAATCAAAATCTTCACCACCTAAATGAGTATCACCAGCGGTTGCTAAAACTTCAAAAACACCACCTTCAATTGATAATAAAGAAACATCAAAAGTACCACCACCTAAATCATAAACGATAATTTGTTTTTCATCATCAGATTTATCTAAACCATAAGCAATTGCAGCTGCGGTTGGTTCATTAACAATTCTCAAGACATTTAAACCAGCAATAGTACCAGCATCTTTAGTAGCTTGTCTTTGAGCATCATTAAAATAAGCAGGAACGGTAACAACTGCATGGGTAATTTTTTTACCCAAATAATCTTCAGCAATTGATTTCATTTTACCTAAAATCATACCACTAATTTCTTCAGGAGTAAAAGTTTTTAATTCATTTTGATAATCAACTTTAACAACTGGTTTACCATCTTTCTTTTCAATATTATAAGGTAAATGTTTAATTTCTTTTTGAACGGTTTTATCATTATATTTTAAACCAATTAAACGTTTAATATCAAAAACGGTATTTTGAACATTTGAAGGAGCTTGATTTTTAGCTGCATCACCAATTAATCTTTCTTCTGGAGTAAATGCAACATAAGAAGGAGTGATTCTATTACCTTGATCATTAGCCAAGATTTCAACTTTACCATTTTTCATTACACCAACACATGAATAAGTAGTACCTAAATCAATACCAATAACTGTACCATAATTTTCACTAGTATCATTTGAATCATCAGCCATAACTAATGAATGTTTACCATGATTATTGAAAAATGGTAAAACAATGGCTAACAAGACATAAAGAAGGGTAATACCCGATATCCAATTACGATTGGAAAATTTCAACATCTTTTAAATAAGATTCTCTATAATCAATTTTCAATTGAAAACACTTCACCTAAGATTTTTAAACTCAAAATGAAACAAAAAGAAAAAAAAAAAAAGACTGAAAACAAATCAAAGACTTCAAGTCTTATATTCAACAATCAAAGATGTGTATTTAATAACAAAAAAAAACCAAAATGGAGTATAAAGAAAGGAGAAAGAGTTAAAAGTATAAAAAAGTAGTTGAAGTGGCGGCAACAAGTTTTATATATATTGAAAGAACGCAAAAAAAAAAGAAAAAAAAAAAAAAAAAAAAAAAAAAAAAAAAAAAAAAAAAAAAAAAAAAAAAAAAAAAAAAAAAAAAAAAAAAAAAAAAAAAAAAAAAAAAAAAAAAAAAAAAATCAACACCAAAAAAGGTGCAGAACAGAAAAAAAAAGAAAATCCACTAACAAAACAAAAAAAAACTACTAATAAAAGAACAAAAACTACGTGGAGTCTCAATTTTTTCTTATTTTTCGTTCAATTTTTCAATTTAAATCGTTGATTTACTAGAAAATTCTTTGGCGTTCGGTGCGTTTTCTATTTTGACACGTATTTAATTGATGAGGTGTTAATACTAGCTACCAATACAATACACCCACTGTATTCAACAATATATCGCACTATACCACTGTACCACTGTACCACTGCACCACTGCACCACTGCACCACTGTATTCCACCGGATAGTATTCTACTGAACACTGAACACCACTGTATACAATTCAATGTACACTATCTCGTAAATTGGTAGCGCCGTCTGGGTTGTTAATGCTGACGTGTCCAGACTGGACACCCGCACACCACTCTTACAACTTGA
Source organism: Hyphopichia khmerensis (assembly GCA_030569195.1). Taxonomy (NCBI): domain Eukaryota; kingdom Fungi; phylum Ascomycota; class Pichiomycetes; order Serinales; family Debaryomycetaceae; genus Hyphopichia; species Hyphopichia khmerensis. Next base: position 246,198 of record JAJMKE010000004.1, on the reverse strand, counting down.
CCACTCTTACAACTTAACCATTATGTTGACTTAACCACTATGTTGACTGCAACATGTATGACTACGCAGTATTGATATTTGATCTTCACGCTCGTTAAGCCATTGATCTTTACACTTATTTTATTTGGTGTTTACCCTTTGACATACTTATTTTTAATGATATTTACACTTTGATATGGCTTATCCTATTGCTGTTTGGTGATTGTCTTGATGTAATAAATCCTCGGTGCGAACACCCGTACCTTCTGGTCATATGACTTGTGTTGATTGGTACACGATTATGTCCAAAGAATATATATATACACCCGTACACCTCTCTTTTTCGATTAAGACTAATCTGCAATCCAGCTTTACAGGTTGCCCATACAAATAACTTTGTCATTTCAGGGATTTTTAACAAAAGGGAAAGAATGCTAACAAGTTAAGTTCAAAATAGGCTAACAAACCAAAAAAAAAAAATTTAAAATAAAATAAAAGTGAGTGGAAAAGATCTCCAATGATATTGCATTTGCTCCTTTTTTTTTTCTCTCTGTTAATACAAAACAAAAAGGCTACCCTTATCAAGAAGAATCCTAATCATTCACAGATCATTTGAACCAAGTCGATAAATATCTATTACAATATAAGAATCATTGATTAATTGATTCTTCCAATTCATATTATCAAGTACAACTCAATTGCTTGTACTCTCTTTGTTTTTCTTTCAGTTTAACATTAGTTTTTCGTTTTAGGTTTTTCGTTTTTCGTTTTTTTTTTTTTTTTTTTTTTTTTTTTTTTTGCTCGATTGAAATACTCGTTTTAATTGAGTATTTGCTTTTCTTCCTTATTACTTTTTTTTATAAAACTTGAAAACATCCTTTTCTCTAGCATACTTTGAATAATCAATAAGAAAGAAAACGAAAGAAGGAAAGAATGACTCCAACTACTAATCAAGGATTCATAACAGATGAATTAAATCAATTACAAAAGGAAATTATTAGTAAAAATCCAGTTGATATCTTACAATTTTGTGCTAATTATTTTAATGCTAAATTAGAATTACAAAGATCTCAATTATGGTCTCAACAAATTAAAGCAAAAGCTGCTGGTATTAATTTATTTCCTCAAGTTGATAATATTAATGTTAATGGTACTGGGAATGGAGTAACGGTTAATTCAAGACAACCAAGTTTTAAATCTCCCTTTGGTGATAATGATCCTCATTCAATACAGCATGAAAAGGATGAAAAGGAAGAAGATAAAGCTGGTTTATTTAAAGGGGGATTTGGAGTTGGTCAACAAACTCTGTCAAAACCAGTTCAAGATTTAGATCCAAATGATTCTTCTCATCAATCAAATACAAATACAAATTCTAATTCTAATATCAATTCTAATTCAAATACCACTACCACTACCAATAATTCTAATTCTAATTCTAATATCAATAATAACTCTTCTAATAATGGTATACCTGCTAAAATCCCGGTTGCTTTTAATGCTAATAGAAGAACTTCAGTATCTGCAGAAGCTTTAAATCCTGATAAATTTAAATCTGATTCTTGGAAACCTCCAACTAATGATTTAACCTCTTCTCAAAAATCAGAATTACAAAAAACTTTGGCTTCAAATTTCTTATTTCAACAATTAGATGATAAACTGAAAAAAACCGTTATTGAAGCCTTGACTAGAAAACAATTTAATAAAAATGATGAAATTATTAAACAAGGTGATGAAGGTGATTATTTCTATATTATTGAAAATGGTACCGTTGATTTTTATGTTAATGGTACAAAAGTTAATTCAAGTAGTGAAGGTTCTTCCTTTGGTGAATTGGCTCTTATGTATAATTCTCCAAGAGCTGCTACAGCAATTGCTGCTTCTGATGATGGGGTCACTTGTTGGGCTTTGGATCGTTTAACTTTCCGTCGTATTCTTTTAGAAGGTACTTTTAACAGAAGATTAATGTATGAAGATTTCTTAAAAGATGTTAAAGTCTTGTCTACTTTATCAAGTCATGAAAGATCAAAATTAGCTGATGCTTTAAGTACTGAAATTTATCATAAAGGTGATAAAATTGTTAAAGAAGGCGAACAAGGTGAAAATTTTTACTTTATCGAAAGTGGTAATTGTCAAATTTTTAAAGAAAATGATGGTGTTGTTGCTAAAATTGGTAAAGGTGATTACTTTGGTGAAGTTGCTCTTTTAAATGATTTACCAAGACAAGCTACTGTTGAAGCTTTAGATACCGTTATTGTTGCTACCTTGGGTAAATCAGGTTTTTCAAGATTATTGGGCCCAGCTGTTGATGTCTTAAAATCTCAAGATCCAACTGCTGCTTCTGATCCAACTGCTGCTTCTAATTAATGATGTTCCCCTTTTGTTTCGTTATTATTTTTCAATTACTCATTTATTATATTATCTTACGTAACTTTATGTTCTTTATTTTATCCATTACTTGATTCATTCCTCATATTTTTAAACGTTTATCCTTTTTCTCCTTTTTCGAATTTGTTATTCTCTTTTTATTCTCCCATTACTAATTCAAGCTCTCTTGATGTTTATCAATACTCATGATATCTCCTCCATCCTTTTTTTTTTTTTTTTTTTTTTTTTTTTTTTTTTTTTTTTTTTTTTTTTTTTTTTTTTTTTTTTTTTTTTTTTTTTTTTTTTTTTTTTTTTTTTTTTTT
>JAJMKE010000004.1:135202-243432 GCA_030569195.1 Hyphopichia khmerensis | reverse complement strand
TTTAGTAAAGTATAAGTCTACATGTTCGATCTTTAATTATGATTCGTATTATATGATATGATAGAAAACAATATTAAACTTTAATTTTACTGATATTTTCTTCAAGCTTTTGTTTTGCCACTTGAAGTAATTTATCTTCAGTTTTTAACCATTGTTTAAGTTTACTTACATCTTGATCCAATCGTAAACTTTGAAGTCTCTTGCTCAATTCATCACTTTCAGTATATGACTCAATATAGTCATCGGAACCTTTTTCAATTGATTGAATTTGAGATCTGATTGTTTCAACTCTATTTAGTAAACTAGGACTTTCTGCATCGTCTTGATTTATCTTAGCATTCAATGAATTTAATTCCTTAAACCAAACTTTTTCCTCCTTTGATAATGGTGATGTACTACTATTCCTAAGATTACGTATTGAGTCAATAAGTTTATCCTTCAACTTCTCTTGCTTCTTCTTAATTTCGTCCTGTTTTTCACGTATGGCCTCAATTCTCTTTATATTTTTATCAAAATCCAGTTGATTTTCAATGCGTTTGTTGACTTCATATAAAGTTTCAGCCTGCTGTATTAAGTCCTCACTTTGTAATTCTAATCGAGATGTAACCCCTAATATTGCTTTGGTGAATGTTTGTACCAGTTGCAAATAAGACCTAGAAACATTATCGATATTCTTCAAAACTTCTGTATCTTCGGAATTTAAAGGTTTATTCAATAACTCTTTACTTGTTCCTTTATAGCTTTCCTTGAATTTTGAATTCGATAATTCTTTCATAAGACTCTCGAGTTCTGCAATTGGAACTTTACTTGTGAGAGAAATATTGGAACTTTCAATTTTAGTCATTCCTTCCAGTTCTCTTCTTTCTCCTTCCTTTATTTCACCTTTACTTTCTTCTTCATCTCCTTGAAGTTTCCTTATTTCGAGACTAGTTTCAGCGTCAAAATACGAGATAAGAAGATCTCCCAGGTTAGCTATGGTATCAGATAAAAGAAATACAATCGGTTCATCCTTCTTTGAGACAAATTTGTCATACTTGATAAGCTCAAGATCACTAACTCCGGACTCAAGGATGCTATCACTCCAAATTCGAGTGTTGACTATGAAAACATCCCTTCCACTTACTATAGCCAATTTAGAGCCATCTTGAGAAAGTTTCTCGAAAGTTGGTTCATTTATGAATTTGCCTAAGTTATCATGGCCAGCAAGGTTTAATGATATCAAATGATCATCGGCAAATTTTTTTTCATTAATCTTTTGGTAAGCTTTGGTTAATGCAGTACTTTCCAGTTTGACTTGATTTTCCTCATCAGAACTGACAGTGTCAATAAATCCAAAACCTTTTTTAGGTTTGGCATAACTTGTAACTGTTTCTTTCTTTTTGGCTTTCTCCACTTCTAATTCGGCTTGTTTGAATTCGTCGTCCTCGTCTTCATTATCAATTTTCCAATCCATCAAGAGAGGAAAATCTTGGATGAAATAACGCAAAAACAATTCTCCCGAATCACTTGAACAGACAGTTGAGAGGAAAATCGTATCATCATTATTGGACACATCGACTAAATCAATTATGCTAAGCTTTTGTTCTGGTTTTGGTAAATTCTCAACACCAACAAAATTCAACGGTCCTTGTGGCTTGAGTCTTGAATCACCATTATCATTCTGCTTAATTTCGACGATAGGTACTTGGTCTGGGCTTGGTGCTTCAAATTTCGGAATTCTATCGGCAGCCTTTTTTAAACGATGAATATATTGATAATGTTTGATGGCACGAGCTTTCAATCCACTCTCAGAGGCTACTTCGAAAAGATTGGATGATGGGAATTTAGTATTGATAAATCCCAAGAGTTTTGTTGCGCTATCATGCAATTGATCGATTTGTTGATGGGTACATCTGACTTTACTTTCTTCCGCTATAAATGGATATATAGCATGGATATCACCATTGGTGGAAGCAATATAAAGCGTTAAAACACCTGCTAAATTTTCAGAAGATCCAAAACAAATTGAGCTTGCATTGCCTTTAAAGTTCAGAAATTCTTTTAGATTAATAGATAATTGTGGGACTTGAGTTGAAATAGTGACATTATACAAAAGGATACGGGAATCCTCAGTTAAAATGACTAAGCCTGCATCATTTGATAGAGCTGGATGCCATATCACTCGTTTAATTCTACTTCCTTGAAGGCTGTCGATAGCATAAACAGGAACTGAATAAGCTTCCCATGGAGTAAGGTTTTGAGGTAAGCTATACAAAGTGATATCTTGATCTCCCACCGCAGCGAGTAAGGTTCCAGACGAATTCAAAACCAAATCCTTTATCTCAAATTGCGAATCAGGAGAGTTTAATAATCCATAGTTTCCAGCCTCATTAGAAACTTGGCAAGTCCTTACAACATTACCATTGGAAAGGAAAATATCGGCGTTGTTTCTAACCCTTATGGAAGCTTTTGCTCCATAGTAAGAATATGTCCCAAAAATTTTCTGTCTCACTACCAGAGACAAGAAGCTGTCAGCAAGATCTTCGGTAATTGCCATCCTAGTCACGTAATAACACTCAATTATTGAATACTAATAACCTATGACCCTTTGCTAGAATACTTTTTGATGTTTTTCTAGCAGAAGCAGAAGAAAAAAAATCAATATTTGGTTCACGCACGCTTATCGGTTGATTTGACGCGCACACAGAGAAACCATATATAACCTACATTAAAGAAACCCCATTGATTGATTTCGACTAATTGCACAACTATTTATTTACTGTTCGCCCTTGATTTCAATTGATTAACCGTCCTACTGAATTTTCTTACCTTCGAGATATTTTCTTTTTGTTGAATTCTTCAAATAATTCAAATCAATACTTGCCAAAATCTTTGGATCAGAGCCTTCGGAGATGAATCTGAAAACCGGTTGACTCTGCTTCGAAGAGATGGCTGTGGCACTCTTTTTTATACAAGCAACTGGATGAATTATAGAGATACCTTCTATATTAATATCACTGACTTGAGTAACCGACTTTGAAGCGAGGTTAGAGTTTTTATCAATAACTGGATTCATATGTGTATAATTCTCATTTGTTTTACCTTGACAAATGTTGATTAAGTCACATTTTTTGTCAAGCTTCACTTCTTCTTTTTTGCTTGATGCTAGAGGAAGATTTGATTGGGATCTTGATGCTGCACGTCTGAGCTTCTGGCTTCTCTCCCACTTTTTCTGTTTGTCCGTAGGAAGATCAACATGAATTTCGGGCAAAACGTAAGAATGATCATAGTGTGATTCATATCCAGTATGAAGCTTCAACATTGAGCTCCGGTGTGCATTTTGATCATATTCTGATTTAATGGAGCTCTCGTATGTTATGTCTGAACCGTTATGGATATTATCCAAATTATTAAGGTGATCATTTGAATCTAACGTTTCCTCTTGTTTGCTTGGGTTTTCTTCGAAGACATATTCTTCTTCCACCTGGTTTATTTTAGCTTCGCCATAGAACATCATCCTAATCGTTCTCTTGAAATTCTTTTTTCCGTTGGTACTGGATTCGGCATCGCAATTAGTGAAATAGATGCTAGAATTGGTTGACTTGGTTATGTAGTCTCTCCAACGAAGTTTTGATTTGGGATACTCTCCGATATCTAAGTCATGAGTTGGAGGTATCAATGTTGTGGTATCTGATAAAGCTGCATGATTTCTCATAAAGTGGAACTTCTTTCTTGAGTTGGAACCTTCCTGTAAGAAGATTGTCTTGAGCCATTCGTGCTTTGAGACATTTCTACCTCTCTCGCCCTCAAGTCCTCTTAAATTCGCTGGCGTTGGCAAGAAAATGTTTTGCAACCAGTCTTTTACGGAGCCGTTACGCCTTCCCTTATCACCACACCTTTCGTATGATCTGAAGGTACTTGACATGTCTTAGAGTGATGCTTCATGAATAGAGACAAGTACTTGAATTTCTAACTTTTCTATTCTTCTTCCACAAAAGAAAGGCTGCGAAAATTGTAAGAACACAATAACAAAATAAAAAATTACAAACTGGTGCATCTGACCAAGTACAGAAATACCTTTGACGTTAAGTTTATTGAAAGCAATTAGCAAGTTTCCAATTGAATATTTACTCAGTGAGGGTTTTCACTTGCGTTGAGGGAGGTAATCTGCGCTTTGACTTTCGGCTTTTGTTATGTAGCTCTAGGACCATCGTTGTGTACTTTTCTAAAAGGCTCTCAAAATATCTTCGCCTATCATCTGTTTCAAAACTTAATCTCTGTTCGACTTCTTTGTACTGGACTAGAATTTGATCTATACATTTTTCCATGAGTTGTGTTATTTGCAGCATTAGCTTCGAATCTTCCGATTTGAATAAGTTGATTGCAATGAAATCGTAATAAAGTCCAATAAATTCGCTTGAAGTTTCTTCATTCAAGAAAGGATGCAAAAATTCAAATATATGTTTCAAAAATTTTTTAAAATTGTTAGAAAGAATTTCATTTGATGAGCTCAAGTAATTTTTTTCTATGGCTACTTCTTTCAATCTTTTATCTGACATCTTCCTGAACTCCTGCAGTTCTTGTTCTATTCTCTCCAAAATTTCAATTTTCTCCTCATAATCTTTATTTAATTTTGAAATCAAATTTTTGCAGTCATTATTATCTGCCTCCAACATCTCAAATTCTCTATTGAATAAGCTTAATTTCTTTTGAAGTTCTTCATCACTTTCCTGGATCATTTGAGTCATTCGACTCAATTGGACTTCCCTCTCCTCTTTCTCTCTTACTGCTTTAGATAATTCTTTATTAGTTTCCAAATTATTCTCTTTCAACTCTTGGACTTTAAACCTTAGATCTTCAATGATTTTTACATTCCCCGAAATGGTATTTGAAATGAGTTTTTCAACACTGTTAAATGATCTTTTCTCCTGGTCTAGTCTCGAACTATTCTCTTCCAAATCTTTTAACATATGGTTGTAACGTTGCTTCATTTCTTTCAACTCGTTTTTGAGATTTTCGTTCATTTTCTCCATTGAATTTATATACTCGATATTGAATTGATCTCTTTTAGAGTTGTTCATAGTTTCCTCCTCCAATTGGCTTTTGCTCCTCTCCAAATTTTCAATTTCTGTGGCTTTAGCTGAAGCACAATCTTGCAAAAAAGATATTTTTGATTTCAAGTCATTTACTAACTTTTCTTTCTCTGCAAGGGCATTCGTGGACTCATTTAGTTTTGATGCTTCTAATTTTATTGCAGCCAGTGTCTTTTCATTGGAATTTTTTTCCTCTTGAAGCTCATCGGCTTTCAACTGAAGCATGTTAAGATTCTGCTTGAGAGTGAGATTTTGTTCTTTAAGCTCCCTGAAGTACTCGAAAATAGCTACATCGCTAACAGTTGATTCAAATCCGAACACTCGTTTATGGAAGTCAAATGTTTCATTCTTTTGCTGAAGAGCCTGCTCGTACTTTCTTGCTGTCTGTCTCAGCTCTTCAAGTTGCTGCTCTAGGTTGTGAGTTATGGACACCTGCAAATCAAGTTTATTCTTGAAATTTTCCAATTCATTCTTTATTTTGTAGTATGCATTTCTTTCGCTTTCGAGCTCACTTTGAAGTTTCACCTTTGCCTCTTTTGAAAAAGAGGTTTCATTTTCATTGGAGATTGAATTTAACTGCGCTTTTGCACTAATAATTCTTTCTAAATCGTCTATTAGCCTTGTCTTGCTCCCTTTCTCACCATTCAATTCTTTCCACTGACGATGAATTTGGCTAGAGACTTCTATCAACAAATTTGATAATTCAAAATGTTCTTTCACGTTTTCGAATCCAAAATACCTTTCTAATAGCTTTTCGAGTCCCGCGTGAATAAACAGCATCTGTATCTTGTCATTGCAATCTTGGTTTTCAAAATTTGGAGGCTCAAATAATCCTTGTAAACTCTCACTCTTCAGATAGGTCAGCAGCAAAGGACTTTTGGTACACGGTGACCCCTTTGAAGTGGGATTTCTTGAATTAGACGACGATGAGTGACTAAGGGAGTTCAGGTTGAATATCGCTGTAGGAAAGACTTTTGAGTTGGTGGAATGAAACAATTTACTCATTGGAAGAGACTCACTTTTCAGTATTGCTTCACTGTCCTCATGATTTAATGTACTAAACTTATTCGTACCCTCACCTTGTTCGTTTTCGCAACCTTTCACCCTAGTGAAGTTTGACAGCTCTCTTTTTGATATTTGCTCTGAAGAATCACCGTAGCTTGATTTGAGAAGCTCTTTTGAAGTTGGTTTTTGTTCCAAATTTTCTGAAATTCTTTTATTGTCAGTCTCAGACAGGTCCCTATCACTCCAGGTTTTAGAAATCGGGAATGTTTCAAAATGAACGCTTTTGTTGGAGTTCTTCGTAAGAGCAATATTGTCATCTTCTTTATCGGTTAGTACAGCTAGACTCTTACTCCGTTTCAATTCATACACTGCTTCAAAAGGGTCAAAGCTTTGATTTACGGAGTCGTTTAAAATGGAGTCATCCAAGAATGCATTTTCATGGATGGGATGGCTAAAAGAATGTCTTCTTGTAGTCAAAGGCGGTATATGATCTTGGGAAACCTCTTCGGTAAGTTCTCCGCTATCAGAGCTTGAAGATGAAATCCTGCTGATCGCAGAAGACTTTGTAGTGTTGACTGGATTGGGAGAAAACAATTTCATAAACATGTTAATGTCTACTTTTAATAAATCGCTATGGTGACTTATATCAATTTTATCCTTGGCTGCAAAAATTAGAAAAAATCTTGTTCCTCTTTGCTCATTTTTTTGCAAAAGTATTGCAATATATCCACAAAAAAAAAAAAACGGTACAAGCAAGGAAGTGGTCCACTCTTCTGTTCAAGTCTACACAATCATAACTGCTTTTGTTTTTGTTGAGGTCAAAGATTTGTAGTCAACATTTATTGATTCGATTGCAATTAATAGAATTGTTTCGAAACACCCGTACCTCAACCAAAATCACTTCTCTAATCAAAAAAAAAATACTCTTCTCGACGGCGATAGTCATTTTTCAATCACTTGTTGAAGTCTTTACATAATGGGAAAACAATATATATCAACCGCGAGTGCTGCGAAGGCTCATAAACTGGACTTGCTGGGTTTAGCAATCACGAATAAATATACGATCACTATATCAAGTGACGGTTATGCAAATTTTTGGGACAACAAGCAAGATGAAGCCCATGATCCCAACGCAATCGTCGTTAAAAAATTTATCAGTAAGTTTGGTATCCATCATATAAGTGCCTATGAGAATATTATGCCCTCAACAAAGGTGAAGGTAGCTCTTTTGGCATTTGCTAACTTTGATGGTTCAATAGTTCTAAAATCATTTGTCAATGATGATTTATCTACGTTTGCTGATGTTACTTGCAACGAATTTAAAGCGTCTTTCTGGTGCCCAGGCTTTTTTAAAGATCCATTGGGTCAGCAAGATTATTTTTTCGCCTCACATGCTTCAGGTTCAACTTTTGTTCACGAATTGAAGATAGACACAATTGAAAATAGTGCTGATATATCCGTCTCCGTGGAATTGGCAGGTAAACTAAATGCCAATGGTACTGATAGCTCGTTTCCCAATTCGCTTTCAATATCAAAGAAAAACAAACAGGCAGCTATTGGATATACTAATGGTGATGTTATTTTGTACAACTTTGATGCTATGAAGCCAGTTTATACCTTTCACTCTACTGACTTGCAACAAGTTGGAAAAGGTTCTGCATCTAGCTCAATTCCAAGAGTGGTTGAGTTTTCCCCAGGGGGATCTATTCTTGCAGTTGCTCGGGATAACCAATCTGCAGGCACAATAACATTATATGACGTCGAATATGGGGAAAACATCGGTTCATTGACAACACCTTCCCATAGCTCTCAAAACAAAATTGGTGGTTTTGCGCACGATGGCTGGGTGTTAGGCTTGAGCTTCGACTCAGAGGGCAAACTTTTGGCAAGCTGTGGTTTTGATAAATGTGTAAGAATATGGAATTTGGAATCAAGAGAGAGAGAGGCCACAATCAAGGTTTCGGTCTCCGATTTGGAAGACACTGAACACGATGAATCGGTAGATCAGAGTATTGTGAGTGGTGTTCTGTTCATAGAAAGAGGAATCAGAGGAGGTGCAGGTGGCGACTCCAATGAAGGGCTTTGTATTGTAAGCTTTGATAGAGCCGTAAGATGGTACAGGGAAGCTGGAGGTATTTAAGATCAATATCTATATATATTCAGCCGTATACTAGCTTTTGAAGAATGTAGAATGTAAGTGATGTACGGGCCCAAGAACTGGCAAAAATGTAGGAAAAAAAAAAACACTGGAGAAACAAACTTGTTGATATATACATATGCTAGAGGAAGGAAACATTGCATCCCGAGCTTACAGTCATCTAGAGAATTATGTCCAATAATGTCTCCTGATAGAATTGATAGGTCTGGTCGTCGAGACAAGGAAGGTTTCGTCACAAACTTATTAAAGCAGTTGGAATCCAAGGAAGATCAAGTATCAATTGCCAAAGAGCTTCACACGCGTATCAGCGATTTTGGCCTAGAACGGGAAGAGTTCGAAAGGTTGATTGAATACATTTTTGGAGACGTACTATCGACGGGAACCAAAGCTATTTTGATCAAATCATTGCTACCGAACGGATCGTATACCCTTCCTCATGACTTAATATATCGCATAGTTAGCAGTATTGGAATATCAGAAGTTTATTACAAAAACGGTGGAAAACAAATGCTGAAACTTTTAGCCACTTCTAACCAAAAAAGTCTTCTTGAATGGCTTATATGCTCGCTACATTTATTTGGCTCCAAAGTCTTTAAGACACTAGAAAGGCTTCTTTCAATTCTTTTCAATTTACTCTCATATGAGTTTCTGCGACCATTTATAGCCAATTTGATTTTCATAACAATATTGAACAAGAGCAAAGACGTGAAAATAGACTCAATCCAGCTCAAAAACCATACCATTTATTCTTTCAAACCTTGGCACGTTCAACTCGTGGTCGACCTATTTCTTAAGTTTCCGTTAGATAACAGTTTAAAAAGTTTACTAGTATTTTTCAAGACGGTCAATCCGAGCCTAGATTATAACAAACTTACTTCAGCTGGCACAGATTATGATTTGAATTCATTCTCCTTGATCGACTTTAGAAGTTTCAGCTATCCAGACCGTGATTTTCTAGAGAAATTGAACGAAATAAAACTTTCAAATAAATTTAAAAACACGTCAAGAACGAAGGAGAATGATACCATTATAGAATCAAACTTGAAGTTATATGACGACTTTTCTCGGTCAGTCAAAAGACGAAGACGAAATGCAAACATCAGAATTGATGGCGACACCACTGACTTAGACATACTTGAATTCAATTCTTCTCAAGTATCCAAAGCTGTTTCAATTAATGACTGTAACGACGTTAAGACATTCACAAACAACTTACAGAACATTAAATTTATTAATGTCAATGCCTTACTCAATGCCTCGAGTAATTCCTACAACTCGCCCATTTCAAGCAAGTTTAAGGTATACTTTTTAGTTCTTCAGGGCATAATGAACGAGAATCCCACTGAATCAATGATGAAATTAGAGTATTATATTCGCTTGAGTATACTCGATGATAATTCGTCGCTCAATGATTGGACACAACTTTTTGAGAACATTGAACGACTTATTGCTTCTAGCTCTGGGTGTGTGACTCCAAGACTGGTTGTTGATTTCCTATGTTATAAATTTGGAGCGCAGTCAAATAATAATCAGGCAAGCTCAGAGAAATACCAAATCATTAGACTAAGACTAAGCCTTTTGAAATATTTGCCAATAGTTGAGCCTTCAGTTTTCGAGGAGGAGCTTTTGAAAAAGCTTTTAAAGGATATAGACTATAAAGTTCTCACAGAGAGTCACCGGATTCGTAAAACTAAATTGATTTGTTCCCTTATGAGCCAATTGAGCTGTTTGTTCTCTATATGGTACTCTAGAATAAAGAATCCAAAATGCCCCTACCATACGAAGACTTCTTTTTTCAAAATCATAAATCTGTCATTGCCAATTATATACAGCTTCGTTCTCGAAAAGGCACCATTAACATTAGAGGTGAAATTCTCTCTCTTAAAAATATTGATGTTCATCAAAACTTTCGAAAAAAATCATTTCCAAGAGAATTTGGAACCATCAGCGGTTTTCGTACCACCTCCATTGATTTATAATTCACTATTCAGCTTTAATCCACTTATCATTTCAGAGTTATGTGGTTTCATTGCTTACATTAAGTCCTATAGATATCCTGAAAGTTACAAGAACCTACAGACAATCCAAAATACTTACGTAATGGATACTCTAAATTTTCTTTGGAGGGACAAAGCTTTTTATTACTGTCAACCTGTGGAATCTTCCAATAAATCGTTTTTGCTATCCCCTGATTTCTTACAAAAGATAGGTACTCTACCCACATTCAGCTTCTCGAATCTAGTGAGTGTGAATTCCGTGGGAAACATTTTTCACAATCCTAGCTTCTCCCTTATTGCAGCCGAGATAATTTGGAATCTTGAGGATGGAATGGAAAAATTGTCACAGAGACATCCTGGTCCTTTAAAAGAAAGTACCGCTATGCTGTTGTATAGGGACCCGAATACCGACTGGCTAGGCTTTTCTTATGACGAGATCAGAATTAGAGTTTTGAGGGAACTAGACAAAATTGGTTATAAAGGTCTTTGCGACTTACTTTTTACTTCTTTGAAAACTTTGATGAACAAGAGAAATTCTGGAACGCAAAACTAGACATTACCGAAAACCACTAGCATTGCAGCTCTTGCGTTTCACTTGTATATGTATTTATGATTGTATACTACTCATTTCGCAGTTATTGTAGATTATATTTTCAATTTTTTTCATTTTTTTTTTTTTCAAAAATTTTTTTTTTTTTTACCCTTCGATCTTTTTACTATTTGATTCTTGGGACGTGAGAAAATGAATAAGAAGCTACTTGCTCGACCATCAAATTACAGATCATGATTTTGGCGAGAGGTACCAGAAAATTACCTCGAATAAGATTTTTCTTATCGAGTAATTTCACCTTGGTTCGGAATAGGAGTGAACTTCTGAAGCATAATGAGATAGAACTCAACGAACTTGATGCTAAATGGTCAGCCAAATGGAGAGAACTTTCTCCTAATAAGTCTTTACACCCGACCAAGCATATTGTGAAGGAAGATGCCAAATCATTTTACTCATTATCGATGTTCCCTTATCCTTCGGGGTTATTGCATATGGGCCATTTAAGGGTATATACTATAAGTGACGTTGTTGCAAGATTTAAACGGCTTAAAGGATATAACGTCGTTCACCCCATGGGCTGGGATGCTTTTGGGCTTCCAGCTGAAAACGCTGCAGTTGAGAGAGGAATGGACCCGGGAGTATGGACTGAAAGTAACATCCAGAAAATGAAAGATCAGATGAGTTTAATGCTCGCGGATTTTGATTGGGATCGGGAAGTTTCGACCTGTTCCCCAGAATTTTACAAATGGACTCAAAAAATCTTTCTTTTGTTGTTAGAGCATGACTTGGTTTATCGAAAAGATGCAGAAATCAATTGGGATCCAGTTGATCAAACTGTTTTGGCCAACGAACAAGTCGATGCCGAAGGTAGATCATGGAGATCTGGTGCCATTGTGGAGAAGAGGAACCTTGAGCAATGGTTCATTAAAATAACGAAATATGCCGACAAATTGAACAAGGATTTAAGTGTACTAGATAAATGGCCAGAAAAAGTTAAAACCATGCAGCGCCATTGGATTGGTCAGTCTGAGGGGGCCGAAATTTCATTCTTTGCTAATGACTCTGAAAATACTGAGATAAAGATATTTACTACAAGACCTGATACTTTGTTTAGTGTACAATTTGTTGCCTTGGCATTGAACCATCCAGTCGTTTTGAAAGCCGCCGAAACAGATCCCAAATTGACTGAGTTTCTTCGGAAAGCCGCGAGCGCTCCTCCTGATTCAAAAGAAGGTTACATGTTGCAAGGTGTTTGCGCCACCATACCAATAGACGTTGATAACAACAAATGCTTTAATTTTAGCATACCGATATATACAGCTCCATATGTGATAGGTTCTTATGGTCACGGGGCAGTAATGGGCTGCCCTGCTCATGATGAAAGAGATTCAGATTTTTGGAGACTTCATAATCCTAAAGTTTCTCCATTACCGACTGTAGGTCCGTCCAAAATGAAATCAAAGTCAAGTAAACTTTTCACCTCAAAAAATGGTGTCTTATATGACAGCTCAAAGCTCCAAAACGGAAGACCGTACATGGGAGTTTATGCTGGTAAAAGCTCAAAACAGGCCTCCATAGAAATAATAAATGCCTTGGAAAGACTTCAATTAGGTTCAAGGTCCACTCAACTCAGGTTAAGGGATTGGCTCATAAGCCGCCAAAGATACTGGGGAGCGCCCATTCCAATTATCCATTGCAATGATTGTGGAATTGTTCCTGTTCCAGATGAACAATTGCCTGTTTTACTTCCGAAAGTTGAGCGTACTGTTTTCGATAAAGGCAATCCTTTGGGCCAAATGGATTCATTTGTTAAAACGAAATGCCCTTCATGTGGGGGTGATGCAAAAAGGGATACAGACACAATGGATACCTTCATGGATTCTTCATGGTATTTTTTTCGCTATCTAGATCCCCACAATACAGAAGCACCATTCAGTCCCAACATGGTCAACAAGCATTTGCCGGTTGATATGTATATTGGTGGTGTCGAGCATGCCATTTTACATTTACTTTATTCCAGATTTATTGCAAAGTTTTTAGCTGATGCAAATTTGTGGGATGGACTGAAACTTAGAAACGAGCCAATTAAGCAACTAGTTACTCAAGGTATGGTACACGGAAAGACTTTTACAGATCCCACCAACGGTCGTTTTCTCAAGCCTGATGAATTGGACTTGTCTATTCCCTCTGGACCAAGAATTATCGAGTCAGGATTACAACCATCAATTTCTTATGAGAAAATGTCTAAGTCTAAGTTCAACGGTGCTGACCCCGCTGAGTGTATCAGAAAGTATGGTGCTGATGCCACTAGAGCACATATGTTGTTCCAAGCTCCGTTGCACGATGTTTTAAACTGGAATGAAAGCCAAATTCAAGGTGTCGACCGCTGGTTGCGAAAAGTTTTAGGATTGGAGAAAAGTATTGTGAGGTTACTCAAAGAGCAACCTATTCGCCCTTCACATGATAAGGTGACAGAGTTTCAAGGAATTGAATTAGATGGCGTTAAGTACGAATCAATTTGCTTTAATGAATATGAACTTGAGCTCTATAATGATATCTCAAACCTTATTAATAACGTTTCGAGATCAATCGAGGTGGACTTATCCTTCAATACAATAATCTCTGATTACATGAAAGCCACTAATAGCATTATTAACTCTTTGAGAAATGACTTCTATATCAATCCCTCTTTGCTTATTGATTCTTATAAGAAACTCCTTAAAACAATGTGTCCCGTGACCCCGTGTGTTTCTGAAGAAGCTTGGGAACTTCTTCATGATTCTTTGAACCGAAAGTGGAATACTATATTTGCCGAGTCATATCCAATAGCCACAAGGATTGATTCACCGTATACAACCTTCAATGTGTTTGTTGACGGAAAGGCAAGAGCCCTGTTCAAAGGTCTCAAGGATATCATATTAAGACCAGAATCTGAAATTTTGAAGGAAGCATTTTTGCATGGCATCGAAAAGTATATTGGAAGCAAGGTAATTAAGAGAGTCATTGTAAAAAGTGGACTCATTAGTATCCTCACAGACTATCCTAAGTAACAAATTTGATAGAAATTACTGTACATAGATTTAAAATTACATTATCATTAATGAATGAAATACATATATATATACAAGATTATAATTCAGAAAAATAGAGCGGACAAAGTTTTCCTTAGTAACTTCTTTCCAAAACATATTTTCTAAAGTCTTTTGGCCTTATTTTTCCTTCAAAATTGATTTGAGCTCTTTTGGTAATTCCCCTAATAGGCCCGGTAATGTTGCTATCGCCTATTTCAACAGCTGCCCTATAAAGTTCGGTCAACTCTTTCCAAGTCCATTTGAACTGATATTCTGTACTAATTAAAATGGCTAAAGCATCATTCAAAAGATTCATTTTTGTCAAGCAGGATACCATGGCAATGGCAAATTCAAAGTCTAGGGCATCCTTTTCACCCCTAGACAAACTCTTGAATGTGTCTGTCTTACGATATATTCCCCTTTCAGTCCAAATTTCCTGGGCGAATTTATAATTTCTGTGTTTTCCTGCAACCTTCAAGGCAATGACATAAGTTAACGATGTACGTGGAAGCTTATTATTGTGAATTGTATTCATTTCATTCAATATTGGAGACTTTGTTTTCTCTATACCTTCAAAATTGGAAGAATTGCTTTTGATAGCTTCCTCAGGCTCCTCGATAATCATTTCGTTAGCATTGTAACCTCTTTTGTCAAGATAAGTAAAGCTTCTATATCTGTCAAGGAAATCATTCAACGTTCCCATTTCTGCTGCAATATTTAAGAAAGAGCTGCATGTTTGACTATTTATAAAATCGGGTGAAAACATTAAAGCTTGCGCCCAAAGAGCACTCGACTCTGCCATTAGTTGAGAAGGTTCGGTAAGTTCGAGAACAGGCAAAAATGGAATGAATGTTTCGGGTGAATCACCAATCGGATCAGTATGGCTACTAGAAAGTAAATTATTCCTGAAATTTCTTCCCATTTCATTGAGGGTAATCGGAAATGGCTCCACATCCTTTTTAGCTTTATTCAATTGACTTTTAGAGTAAGCCAAAAGTAAAAATCCAAAAGAGCGAGGTGTGATAGCTTTGGCATTATGGAGTTTTTTATAAAATATTCTTGCAAGAGAAACGTCACCCTCTTTTGCAGAAAGATATAGAATGTAGTCGAATGTTTGCAAAGATGGGTCCCAACCTTGATTGTATATCTCGAACATGAAATCCCATGCCTTAGATTTCAATAAAGGCCTGGATGTACAACCTTTTGCTAAAGTTACCATGATCTGTTGGTTTAAAGGGATCTTATCTGCGAGCATTTCTTGGTAGAGATCAAGAGCCTTTTCAATATTATCATTATTCACATAAGACACCATTATATCCTGATAAGCCCTGGTTCCAGGTTTAGTCTTGTTAGAGACAAACTTCATTGAGTCAAAAATCTCAACGGCTTGCCTATGACTTTTGGCCTTATATACACAAGTCGTTAATATGTTAGCATATACATAGGCGGATGGTTGCAAATTGAAATTTTTCATTTCCTGTAAATAAGAATTAACTTTATCTAAATCACCATATTTCCCGTAAGCCTCTATAACAGTTTCATAGGCATCCACTGATAGCCTTTTTTTGCCCTTTCGACTCTTCAAGTATTGAATGTAATTTTCAACTTTTTTGATGTTATCTCGGTCTAATGTTCTACCATGTATTATTCCTTTCATGAATCTTACCGCAATTCCAGTAGGAACTTCCTGGCCAGCATTCTGCATCATGTCCTCTAAAGTCGGAATAACATCCTTTAGCTTATTAAGAGGAATTGAATCTATTAATTTTCGGATATCTTTTTTGTGGATTCCTTGAAGTCCTCCGGATTCATTTAATTGTAAAAGAACCAAATTCCAATTTTGATTCTTTTTTGAAGTCAAGTATTTGACAGCTAAACCTAATCGATTTGAAATCGATTCAGGTAGTTCAACTGCTGGTATGATTAATGAAGATTTTTTAGGATCAGCCGAACCAGCGATTTCTTTAGTTCCTGGCAGAAGCTCGGGTACTTCCTTTACGCTATTGTAACTTGGTTTATCATCAAGCTCAAGAGTTTGGTAAAGGAGTTCGGTGTCTTTACTTGTTTCGGATGGCATTTTCAAATTGTTGATTTCTTTAACTTTCTCTTCTCGTTTCTTAGATTCTTGTAAAATCCTAGATACATTTCTCGTTAGTGACTTCAAGCTTGCCAACTTCTTGCTGTACTCGTTCTCTTTATTAATTAATTTCCTTTCATTGTCCTTGGCCAAAAACTCAGTCAACTTCTTCTGAGATTCCTTATGGTCTGTCTTTTTTGACCTTAGTCTCCTATCGGCAGAAGTAACGAATATATATCGCCTACTCGAGAAATGATACGGATGGAAAGACAAATTCCATTGCAAAGGCGCTCGTAGGGTACCTTTAATGGTGTACATTTATTGATAGTAGAAAAAAAGATATTATTATTGAAGAAATATTTTGAATATAAATTTGAATATTGCAGCTCATCAATCTAGATTGATCACAGATGTACCGCATTGAAAAACCAAAAAAAAAAAAAAAAAAAGTCGCTTCTTGTGCAGCGCCTATAAAAACGACATAGAGAACTAGTAGCCGAAAACGACATTTCACATACAAACTTGGACTCTAAGTTGAAAGGAGCATTGTAGATCAACAATCAAGTTTCAGTTTTGATCTTACAAATAAATTTACTGCAAACATTGCTGATCGAAATAAAGCAGGTTCTGCTCAAGTTGAAAATTTTCTTTCTGCCAATAAAACATGTCCTCTTCTATGGTTGCAGGGTCTGTTCCAAGTAGAGCCAGAGCTGTGTCGTCAGCTTCACTTCACCCTGACCTTGGTGCTGTTTCAGCAACTGACGCCAATACTACGACATCCAGTACCGATGTAGGTACTTCTCCAGCAGCAGCCACTCCAGCCAGTGCTACTGCTCCTTTCAGTGGTGGTGGAATCCCTCATGATATACCACCAGATATGGTTTTGTTACTACAGAAATTAGATGAAGACTTCACAGTCAACAAAACGATAGATCAATGGACCTACATTAACCGAAGGGAAGAAATCATGCAATCTGTTAACAAGCTACATCAATATCAACGAAACAATATAGACCTCGACTCGTCGAATCTAGAGAAGCCCTTACATCCTCGTAAGTCAACAGAATTTCTGGACAGTGACTTCAGATTTTCTCAAGACTACCTATTAGGAATCTTATCTAAAAGAGCTACTAACTACAGAGCCGAAGCCGCGTTTGTTGTGCTTGATAACAAGGGTAAAGAAGCATCTTCGATATCTTGGGAAAAGTTATATCTTAAGGCGGTTAAGGTGGCATATGAGATTAAACATAGGTTGGCGCTTAAGAAAAGCGATACCGTGGTTTTACTATATAAAGATGGGGAAGTAAGTGAATTTGCCGTTGCTCTTTTTGGGTGCTTTATGGCAGATGTTACTGCGATCCCAATTCATCAAGATATCTCTCTTCATGAAGTTTTTGATATAATTAATTTAACTTCTTCAAAGTTAGTTTTATACTCGGAAGTGATTGCAAAAGAGCTTGAAAAATTGAATACACCCAACTCAAAGATTGCATGGCCATCCAAGTTAATACGATGGAAGACTACGGAATTTGGTTCTGCAAAAAAGTCTGAATTGGCCAGTTGGAATGCGAAAGCAAGCCAGAGACAACATGAGGCTGCTAATTCATCCAAAGCTGATCTTGCATATGTTGAATTTTCTAGATCACCTGTTGGAGAGTTGAGAGGGATAGCTTTGAGTCACCGAACAATCATGCATCAGATGAACTGTTTGAATATGACATTGTCGAGTTTGCCTGATTCGGGTGGTGGCCTTCAGAGGAGCGCCAATGAGTTCAAAAGAAATAAAAAGGTCGTATTAGCAACTCTTGACATAAGGTTTTCCATTGGTTTAATTTTAGGGATCTTGTTCACAGTGTATTCAGGTAATGTGCTCATTTGGGCACCCCAAAAAGTCATGGAGATCCAAGGTTTATACGCCAACATTATTTCCAGGTGCAAAGCCTCGTTACTACTAGCTGATTATATTGGTTTGAAGAGAGTCACTTATGATTATCAACAATCTCCCAATGCAACCAGATATTATTCAAAAACTCAACGTGTTGATTTTTCAACTGTAAAGTGGGTGTTGGTTAACGCTTTGACAATTGACGGAGAGTTTATGCTGATTCTTTCTCAGAGATACTTAAGACCATTAGGGTGTCAGCAGCCCGATAATGCTATAATACCTATGCTAACCTTGAGTGAATACGGTGGTATGGTCATCTCGTTGCGAGACTGGTTAGGTGGCTATGAAAAATTTGGCCTTGAAGACGATGGAAAGGCGAATGAGCTTTCTTCAGTTTTGCTAGATAAGGAAGCACTTTCAAGGAACATAGTTAAAGTAGTCGAAACAGATCCGTCCTCAACGGATGATCAAGGACTGGACACTTTAAGAGTGGACGCTTTTGGTTTTCCTCTTCCAGATGCAACCTTTGCCGTAGTAAATCCTGAACTGTCAGCTCTTGTTTGCAAGGGAGAGCTTGGTGAGATATGGATAGATAGTCCATGTTTGTCAGGAGGGTTCTATGGCCTAAGAAAAGAGTCTAAGCTGATATTTCATGCCAAATGCCGTGATGCGAATGGAATATTGGAGATGGACTTCTTGCGAACAGGTTTATTAGGTTTCACATATAGAGGAAAAGTTTATATATTGGGTTTATACGAAGACAGAATTCGTCAACGTGTTAGCTGGATGGACCAGAAGGTTTATCAAAAACTAAACAGGGAATTAGTCATTGGAAATGGTACAAGATACCATTATTCTGCACATTTGTTAGCAACATTGGCTAGTGAAGTCAGGCAAATTTACGACTGTACAATTTTTGATGTTTTTATTGGTAACGAGTACTTACCAGTGGCAATAGTTGAAGCTGAAGTTATTAGAAAGGTTCTAGATGACACCAGTGACAGCAACGGAGCCAACGGTGGAAACGGCAAATCAAAAAGTGGTGCTGACAGCGGACCGGTCTACAGTCCAATTCCCTTGAATGAGCCTGTTTTGAATTCTATAGCTCAAAAATGCTTTGATACCTTATACAAGCATCATTTCATAAGATTATATTGCGTTCTAGTTGTTGATTGTGATACTTTACCAAAAATTATGAGAAGTGGCGGAAGAGAAATTGCTAACATGCTCTGTAAGAAAAAGTTTTTGGAAGGAACCTTGAAGTCAGACTTTGTCAAATTCTTTGTTAGAAACTCAATTAGTATGATTCCTCATGGTGAGGATGTGATAGGTGGAATATGGTCCCCATATGTTTCCGAATTGCGAAACTTAGCTTTAAAAAGGTTTCCCTGTCAGTTCTCCACAATTGATTACCGTGAGAAATCTATCGATGATAAGACTGGAGCTCCATTGACAGATTTCAAAACGATTATCGATGTTTTGAAATTTAGAGTAGCAAGCTCGGGTGACTCTATTGCATTCCAAAATATAGATAATAGTGGTAAAAGTAGCTCGAAGCCTTTGACGTGGAAGAAATTCGAGAACCGTATTTATGCTGTTTGTAACTACTTCATAGAAAAGGCTTTACTCAAACCAGGTCAACACGTCATATTAATGTATTCTCTATCTGAAGAATTTGTGATTGCAATTTATGCATGTTTAATTTGTGGTATTATTCCTATTCCCATGTTGCCATTTGACTCTAATAGGATAGGTGAAGATTTCCCTGCCTTTGTTGGTGTAATCAGAGATTTTGATGTCCTGGATATTTTCGTTAACGATGAAGTAGAGAAATTTTTGAAGACGGGCCCCGTTGGTGACGCGTTGAAAAAAATGAATCACAAGAGATCAAAAGCCCAAAGAATTAAGAATACGTCTAAGTTGACTAAAGTTTCTAACATCGCTTCATTGAACTCAAAGATAGCAAAATACCAGGCAGCTAGTAATTTCAGGGACGAATCGACTGTCGCTTTAGTTTGGCTAAATTTCACCTCCGACCACTATCGAGTTGGGGCCACCTTAAGTCATAAAAATATTATGGGTGTTTGTAAAGTATTCAAAGAGACTTGCAACTTGTCTTCGGCTTCTTCGATTGTTGGCTGTGTTCGCCATTCATCTGGTATAGGGTTCGTTCAAGCTGCTTTGTTAGGAATCTATTTAGGGACAACGACTTACTTGAGTTCACCCGTTAATTATGCAGAGAATCCGCTAGCATTCTTCTTGTCGTTGGCTCGTTATAAGGTGAAAGATGTGTTTGTTACAGAACAGATGCTAAAGTATGCTGCCATAAAATTTACTCCTAAGGGCTTTGGATTAACAAATTTAAAAAACATGATGATAAGTACTGAAAGTAGAGTTGAAATTGATTTATTGAGAAAAATTGCAAGGGTTTTTCAACCAACAAAGTTGAGCGCAGCCTCAATGTCAACCGTATACAATCATTGCTTCAATCCAATGATTTCTACGAGATCTTATATGACGGTTGCACCCGTTGATCTCTTTTTGGACCCCATTGCATTGAGACAAGGATATGTCTCTGTGGTAAATCAAGCTGAAGTTCCAAATGCTTTACACATTCAAGATTCCGGAATGGTTCCTGTGTGTACAGAGATTGCAATAGTTAACCCAGAAACAAATAAGGTTTGCCGTGAAGGTGAATTTGGTGAAATTTGGGTATGCTCAGAAGCTAACTTGACTTCATTCACCAATGGCCCGAAGGGTCCTGTTGACAATTTCAGTAAGCGCCAGTTCTTGGGTAAAATCGAGGATGGTAATCCTGACATGACATATTTGAGAACAGGGGATCTTGGATTTTTGCATAATATTTCTATTTCCAAAAATCAGGGTGGTTCCAAATCATCTGATGCCCCTGAGACAACTTCTTTCCAACCATTGTTTGTACTTGGAAAAATCGGGGATACCTTTGAAGTTATGGGTTTGCATCATTTTCCCATTGATATTGAAAACACAATTGAATCCTGTCATGCTGACATATACAAGAATGGGTCATGTATTTTCAAATGCTCTGATTATACTATTATAGTATGCGAGTCAAAGAGATCTAGAGATTTCTCATCATTGGTACCTTTGATTGTTAACACTGTCTTGAGTAAGCATCATTTGATTGTCGATATCGTGTCATTTATTAAAAAGGGAGAATTTCCAATCTCTAGATTAGGAACTAAACAAAGAGCTAGAATTATTGATGCCTGGGTCCAAGGTGTCATTCCTATCGCCGCGCTGTATGGTGTGAATTACGGTGAAAATAGTATGATTAAATTAGTAAAAGAGATTGATAATGTTGCAAGAGATCATCCAATCACAGGATTAAAGAATCCGGCTTTATCATACTATGATATTGACTTAGCTGAAGCTAGTGGTGACCTCTTTGAAAACAATGACAATATCCTTACATTAAACGACGATTATCAGCCAGATGCATCAAATGACTACCATAGAGAAAGAAAGGCCGTTTTCTCTGTTTCAAGCAAAGACTCTATCGATTCTTTCAACCCTATTGCATCGTCTTAAGAGTGTATCGTTTAAAAGCAAGCCTTTCTTTTGGGTTCCTGGTTAACCAGTCTGTACTATAGTTAAAGATCATAATAGTAAAACTAAACAAAAAGACGTGTAATCCTCAATGTGCAAGCTTCAACGAAGCAAAAAAAAAAAAAGTAAAACTTGACATTCGCGCGAAGAATGAGAAGAGCCAAAACAAAAGGTAGAAGGAAGCATTTATAATACGATAAATAAACAACATTTGTTTTTAAGCATTATAAAAGAATGCCCAAGTCAGGGAAATCCATCAGTCCTCTTTCACGAGACATACCTGGGTCATCTCAGAAGAAAAAGAAATCCAATTTTGGATTATCGAGATTTTTCGATCTCTTTAAATTCAACCAATCTATAGCAGATTCATCGCAGCTGCATCAATCATCTAGTGTGCCAACTAATGAATTTGAGAATAAATCACCAGACATCACTTCAGAAATTGACATTGCTGAGTCAATTCCTCTACAAAATGACTTTTCGTCGAGCAAAAAGAAGCGCTTATCAATACAAGGACATCTTAGCAACAGCAGTGATCATATTCCTCGATCATCAGTGGTGATGAGCAACCTGGGTTTCTATAAATCTTATTATGATAACTTGCAAACGGAAAAAGAAGAATCGAGTAATGATCTTGAAAGAAGAATGAGCACGGTGTATGATGATGCCATCATGAAGGATGGTGTTAGCAGTGAATCGACATTTATCAATACTAATAATGATTACAACCCTTCGATTGCAGAAGTCGAAAATGGCAAGGCCACCGTAAGTAGAGACGAATCTCCCCTGTTTCCTGAGGTGAAACAGCACAGTTTGATTCCATACAAATTTGACGACTTACATGATGATAAATCCAGAATGTCAGTAGCAGTTGATCACGAATTTGCTCCATTGTATAGGGATGCAGGTGGAGACTTAGTACGACCTCCTTTCATTAATTTGGATCCTCGAGAACGTTACCACTTACTACAATTGAAAAGGACTGTTGAGGCTTCTGATGCGGCAAGAAGAAGATTAAAATATATGATCAATCCCAATGAAACAAAATCCCAACGAGTATCGAAGAATAAAGTCGAAACTTCAACACAAACTCATGATGTTACTTACGTAAAGAACAAACTAAATTTTCACTCCACTAAGAAGCAACTTACAGCCTCTAATAAATATAGAATATCGAAAGCATCAAAACCCAGTCGTGGTGGATTCAGTGGAGAACTATTCTACGATTTGAATGAAGAAAAATCCAAATTAGAAAAACGTAAACATAAACTAGATGGCTACTTGGGAAACATCAATAAACCAGAATTTAAACAAGCCAGTAAAACCCAAGGCAACAAAACACAGTTGGAACAGGGAAACGATGTCGACGAATCATTCAAGACCACGAACTCCAGACAAGTGAAGACAACAAATGAGAGATTTGGTCTTGATAACGCATTGCTCAATAACATGAAACCTTCATTTAGTTTAGATGAAAAGTATATTTCTCAAGCTAATAAGCTTTCCAATATTATTAAATTGAAGGAGGATGAAAAAGAGTCAAAGAACGGCTTACTGAATAAACCAGACAATGGCAAGGATCGTATTCAACCAAGTTCTGGGTTCAAATTTCAACTTAACAAGAGTGAAATGGATTCTATCGTTAACAAGCACAATGAGGAGGAAGAATCTATAACAAATCAACTGAAAATAAGTAATATTCAAGAAAAAACAGCTGAAAACCCAATACAGCCTTCGAAGCCAGCTCCCGAAACATCAAGCTCTTCCTCAAAGCCTTTGTTTTCTTTCGGTAGCTCGGGAGAATCTAAAAATGAGACTCAAACAGGACTTGGTTTTTCTCTTGGGAAACTGGCAGAAAGTGAAAAGAAACCTGGCAGTTTGAATATCGATTCAAACAAGAGAAAAGACGGCGAAACATCAGAAGCACCTTTGGGTTTTGGCAGAACTACAAACGACTTAAGCTTAAATCCCATACTTTCGTTCGGAGGTCCCAAGAAAATGGCAGATACGAGTAGCTCTCTATTTGGCAACAAAATCAGTGATAGTCAATCAGAACAGGAGTCAGTTAAAAGAAAAAGAAGCTCCTCAAATGATAAGGCCGATTCCACTTCGAAGCCTCTATTTTCGTTTGGGAATGTCCCAGATGCCGCTCAAAGTGAAGCCAAGTCGAAGCCACTATTGTTTGGAGATAAATCGGAAACCAAGAAACCTCAATTTTCACTTTTTGGAAAAGATTCATCGACGACTACACCTTTATTTGGAGGCGGTAATGAGAAAAAGAGTGAAGGATCAAATTTGTTTGGATCTACTAGCGAGAAGAAAAGTGAAGTTTTTGGTGGCAATGGCCCTGATAGAAATCATTCTGAAAATGTTTTCGGTGGAACTTCTGAAAAGAAGAATGATGCTTCAAGTGCAACATTTGATTCTACTATTCAACTAAGGGATACCACTAAGCCCTTATCTGGTGGCAATTCAGAGTCGAAGGATGTAAACTCGAAACCATTATTCGGTGTTGATACGGGGAAAAAGAAGGAAGAAAGCAAGCCGTTGTTTAGTGGGTTTGGAACCACCTCAGAACCATCCAAAAGTTTATTCGGGGATTCAGCAGAAAAGAAAGTCGAACCTTCATTTGGATTCAACTCCGAGAAGAAGGATGAAACACCTAAACCATCATTTTCATTTTCGCATCCAGCGAAATCTAGCACTGGGGGATTTTCATTTGGATCTTCAGCATCTAGTACCGTAAAACCAAAACCTGCATTTGGTGTTGGCCCTGAAAGTAACACAAGTAGCACAATGTTTGGAAGTGCTAAACCAGCTTTCAATATTGGTAGCAATAATGGCTCTGATAAAGAAGAACCTCCATCTAAGAAGCCAATGTTTTCTTTTGGTAAAACCAGCGAACCTTCATTTAATTCAAATAATAACGCTGCTTCGAAAGCCCCGGCGTTTTCATTTGGTAACAATGATTCGACAACACTTGGTGGTAACAAATCTGCGACACCTCCAGCATTTGGCCTAAATAACACGGGTAACTCATTTAATAATCAAGCCACTGGCTCTAACTCAGGTGTTCCTACTAAACCATCTTTTGAATTCAATTTTGGTGCTACCTCGTTACCATCTATCAACCCTGCTCCTCCATCAAGTGCACCGGCATCGGGTCAGGGTTTTGCATTCAGTGGCATCAGTCGATCAAGCACACCACAGGCCCCTACCTTCGGAGGTTTTTCGAATAGTAATAATAGTAATATTGCAGCCCCACAACCATCATTTGGCGGGTTTGGAATCCAAAATTCACAACAGTTACAGGGACAACCCTTCAAGCCTGCCCAATCGGTTCCAGCTTTTCTGTTTGGTGGATCTAGTAGGGGAGGAACACCTGAAGTAGGAATGATGGGTCAACATAACCCACAACCACAAGTAGGTATGTTTGGCGGTAATTCCAACGGTGGAACCCCTACACCACCAGTTTTCGGTGGAATGCAGCAAGCTGCACCACAACAACCGGGGATGATGAATGGAATGGGAGGTGCACCACAACAACCTTACACGCCACCTCTGGTTGCCAATAGAAAGATTCTTCCTATCAGGTCTAGAAGAAGATAATTGACAGCTTTGTCTGAATACGCTCTGCCATATGTGGCCCACTGCGTACGAGAGTCGTCTTTTGTGTTTAAGGTTGATCTTTCTTTTTTTGCATCCGAGCAGTCTGCTAAAAAAAAGTTGTCTCTAGTCCTTTTCGCATTTCCGTACTTGGGCATAAACACATGTGATTATATTGAAACTAGACGAATCTCCTTTACTGGCATGTGACTGGAGAATAAGAATAAGTATGTACGATATGATAAGGTATGGGCCAACCTAGATTGAACAAGTCGAATGTTTAGAAGATATACTAGAATATGACATGATGTACTTTAGATCTCATATATTATATTAAGAAAGCTCGTAATTACAATTAATTTAATACTTTTTATTGTCGATACTATTACAATGTATTTTTTTAATGTGATCGATGTATATGTAATTATTATGAGACCTGCAAAGCTTCTCGGCGAAAGATACTAAATATTATAGTTTTTTACCTAGTGCGCTGTTGCTAGAAAGAGTAAAAAGAAAGCTTTGGTCAACAAAAGTTTATACATTTGTAGAATTAGCAGGTGAATTTTCAATTTCAACAGATTTGGTCTTCTTACTCGAGTAAAATTAATTAAAGAGAACATTATCGACGAAATAGAGAAGAAAAAACCTTAATACAACAACCTTCTCGCTTATAACGAAATAACAGCAAACGCTCTAATTTTCCTCGCGTTCGCAACTTGACTATAAATAAATATTTATCAGCTCTCAAAAGTCAGTTCGAAAAAGATTTAATTTGACCTACAGGATAGCCTACTAAACTTGCAGTGAATTTCCCAACTTCTCCGGTATGTCCATAACTTCCGATTCCTTTAAGTTGCCGTCGCCAGATGTCAAATATAGGCCGGGAAGAATACAAACACTCACACCAGATCAAGAAATATCAACCAAGCAGGTATGGACGTATTTGCTAAAGTATTGGGGATATGATGTTAAAGTGCCCATCGAGGATATGCCGTTTAAAGAGAGCTTTGTAGCTTCTTCCTCTTCCAATTCATCCACTCAATTAAAACTTAGTCCGACCAGAGATTCACTTTCATCAAATACCTCTAATATCAGTCTGAAGCATAAGAGTAGGTTTTTCAGAAAGAAGAGAGTTTGTTCGACCCAATCAAGTAATTCCAAAAGATTGAAGGAAATCCAGGCACAGGGCCATGAAAATTCTTATGTTAAAATATCAACTCCCTCCGAAACTACCAGATTCCTTTATACACATCATTATCGTCAGGGATTTGAATATTCTCCAGATTTTGTAAGTGCTGGAGTTGATGATTCAGCAGAGTCAATTTCAAATTCTGATGTCGAGACTATTAACTCCTATGCCACCGCATGTACCTCCATAGATGTTCCTTTGTCTGAACCAACAACAAGTATAAGAAGTGATACTAGAAGAGACCAGAATTCATCGAATGTGCGCCATAATGATTTTAAGAAGATACAATCATACATCAAAACTAACTTGGGCCACCATTATTCCGATTTTCCACATTTAAACAATTACAAAGCAGCAGACCTACATCATGGGTTTTATCAGTCTTGTAGGCAAGATTGTATTGATAACTTCTTGTTGAGATTTATACGCGCTCGTAAATGGAATACTCACGATGCCTTACACATGTTTGGTAATACCTTGAATTGGCGTCAAAATGGTCATCCATCTACTCAATGGCTTTTAGAAGGAGATGCAAAATCATACTTGACAAATACTAACAAAGGTTTTGTCAAAAACTATACCACTGAAAAGTGTAGAATTAGAGGCAAAGATCGTCAAGGTAATCCAGTATTCTTTTTCGAATCTCGAAAACATTATGCTTCCGATGCAAGTACTGAGGAAATGGAACGTTTTGCTCTCACCACCATTGAATGGTTTCGATTATACCTACGCGAAATTAACGAATCCACCGACACTGCTACTGTCGTATTTGACTTATCTGGATTTTCCCTTAAAAATGCTGATAACCCTACTACTAAGTTTTTGGCTGAAATGTTTGAAGCTCATTATCCTGAATTTTTGAATAATATTGTAATTCATAAGGCTCCTTGGATCTTTTCTACTATCTGGAATATTATCAAGAATTGGTTGGATCCAGTCGTGGCCTCCAAAATTCATTTCACTAAAGATATTAGTGAACTTGGTGTATTTGTTGATCCAAAATACCTACCTCCTCATGTTGAAGGAGAGGCGGAACAGGAAGTCAAGTATGTTCCTCCCTCCGAAAATGGTGATAAACCTCCTTTAAGTAAAGGCTCCAACTATCGGAACTTACGCACAGAAAGAGATGAATTATTTATGTTGTTTCTTGAAACAACTATCAAGTGGATAGAGGCTCGGAATCCCGAAGAAAGTGCAGCATATCTTAAAGATAAAGTTGAGCTTAATTATAGATTAGCTCATAATTATGTTCAATTGGACCCTTATGTCAGGACTCCGGGAGTTTTTGATAGGGATGGCTCATTAAAACTTTTGATCTAATCCATGACTGTAGAAAATCAATTCACTTTATATCACGGTAGTTCCGATGTATATATATATATTTAATATACTATATTTATGAGTCTTTTTTGAAGTTTGCAATGCAATTGTAGTTATTTCCTGGAGAATCTCATTTTGTCATTTTTCGAAAAATATGAAAAAATTGTAGAGTGCACTACAAAGAAATTTAGAAATAAAACAAAAACAGCGGAATCAGATAACAAGCAAATAATTTTCTGGATATAGATCATATAATCTTTGAAGGAAGTAATAAACATCAACATCTAAGTTTGAGAATGTCACGCCGTTCAGTGAGGTCATCTCGATCTTACTTTGATAAAGAAGAATATGATGTAAATAACTATGAAGCGGAGCCAGAAGATGAATTGGAAGATGAAGAAGGTGAAGAGCAAGAAGTTACCAGATGTATATGTGGGCAAGACGAACTAAGTGCAGATGCAATTAATCCTAGCTTGAGTAGCCTTCTTTTTGAAGAATATGACATTAAGGTTGACCAAGGACTATTTATTCAGTGCGATAAATGCTCGGTCTGGCAACATGGCTACTGTGTGGGGCTTTTTATAAATGAAGATGTACCTGACAAATACTGGTGTGAATTATGTAAACCTGACTTACATGTTTTTGTTTATGAACAGAATGAAAGCGTTAGAACATTATATAAACCTGTCAACGACAAGAGGAAAAAATTACAATTGGAGAATATTGAAAATGAAAGTAATTCTGCATCAACCACTAGACTGAGAAGTTCTAAAAGACTTACTCCTTCATCTAGTCTGAATAATGACAAAAAAGAAAATAATGAAAGTAATAATAATAATGGTGCCAATGGTGTTTCCAATAATTCAAATACTCCAAATAGTAAAAATCAAAAAGCACATCGTAAAGAGAGACGACATTTTGATGATAATTATGACGAACAGCTCCAAAAAGCCTTGAGAGAAAGCGCAAAAGAAAGCGGTATCAATTTATCAGAGGATCATAGTAAAAAAGAAGAAATCAGTGATATCGACAAGAAAGAATCTAGTTCTAAATCAAGACCAAAGAGAAAATTAGGTAAAGAAGGTTCTGAAAACGATTCATCATCTTCCAAGAAGGTGAAGGCTGAGACTGAAAAGTCAGGCTCCGATTTAAATGACGTTGATGAATCGAATAATGACGAGGATAATGAAAGTTCCTCTTTCCCCAAGCTGAAAGCAAGAGCGAAGCTGCGGGTCAAACCAACAAAATCCAGATCAACAAAGAAGGCTACCACTCCTAAATCAGAGAACAAAGCTAATTCTTCTAATGATAATTCTCACAATCCTCCATTAAGCAAAGAAGAATTGATAAACCAAAGTTCTAAACCTAGGTATGTTAATGATAAATCTACAATTTATGAATTGCGTAAACGTACAGGTGCTATACTAGAGTGGCTAGGGCGCTCACAATTAGAACTCGAAGAAGAAAAAGAATCAAAGATCCAGCTATTCAATTACAAAGAGAAACCCGAGAGTGAGAACGATCAACTCAAATTAATGGAGGAGAACTTAAAAATTGTTAATAGCTTCAATGAAAATTTAGGTCTAATGGAAAAGTTGACAGAAAGTATACTTCTTTGGGAACAGAAGTTTGGTAAATATGCTCCTTAATAAAATAATTTTGCTTATATGTTTGAATTACTTCATTATTTAATTAGTTTGCGTTCATAGTTATTTATATGTATTATCTAAGTAAACTATAAAATATCTCTCAATTGATTTCTCCTGGTTTGGCTATTGTTATTACCAGAAGTCTCATCAGAGGAATCATTCACAATATCGTATAGCCTATCGAGCCATGTTGAACTATTGAGAATACTATCTCCACCAATTATCAAATTGAACTTTGGGTTAGCGGCTCCTAACTCATGAATCAATCTTGATTCTTCGTATGTAACACCACCTTTAATATATATAATAACATCTTGAACCACATTGTCATTTGAAATTTCACCATATTGATGAGCCACATTATCTGGTGTCAAAGTGCTAAGTTCAGAAGGTTGATTTTGCGATTGCTGAGAAGGGTTAATCAAGTTGTTTAAGGTTTCATTTAACTTCGGAATATACTGCATATATATATTATCAGTTTTTGGAACATTGGATGTATTATTATTATTCCCACTGAACAACTGATTAATATTTATCTTGTTCTTATTAAATATACTGCCGATATTATTTGTATTATTGTTAGTACTTTTTAAGACCTTAGTTCCAAATAATTTATTGAAATTCTTAATTAAAGATATTTGTGAAACTGTCGGAGATGGCTGGGTAACCGAGTTATCATTTAATTTACCAATAAATGTTGATAGCTCATTGGTATGCTCAGGAAATTTTATCACGTAGAGTAGCAAAATCTTCACTTTATTATTGGTGGAAATCGTCAAGTCACAAAGAGCTTCCATAATCTTTGTTTTTATTGCTTGGTGATTTTCCAAGTCACAAATAATTGTTTGTTGAATCTCACCTATTACCCATAAATTTTGAGCTGATATTTGCTTATCTAAATCACTAATCAAGTTGAGGTGCTTCAATATATTATTTGACAATTTTTTAAACTCAGGAAACCTTGTCAAAACCTTCTTTAACTCGTTCAAGTTCTGAGTTTTCAAGTTTGAAATAGACGACTGCTTTGTCTGCTTCTTATAATCCTCAACATACCTTTGAAATTTATCAGTTAAATCTCCGTAATTCAAATAAATGGATTCTTTGTAGAATTTATCTTGGGTCTCGGATAGTAAAATCTGTTCTTTTGACTCAGTCAAATCAACGATATTCTTATTGATTCCTATGAGCTCGTGTATCATTGACTGGTATGTCCAAGGAGTAAGCAAGGGAGTTATTGGATCATCCTTACGATCCAAAAGTAGCAATAATGGGGGGACATCTGAATTTTTATTCAAGTCGTCAAATAAATTATTATTAGAGTTAGAGTTTATATTATAAAGAATTTCAGATCCGAGTTTCCTTAACTCGAGAGAGTTGGATTCAAATTTAATTACAGGGCATTTCTTCATGGATAATAGCAAACTGGACAAGCTATTTGCCTCCTCCACAACCAAATTTGTCCTATTATTGATGGACGCTTCATGTGAATTGGGTATATTTATAGTGAATAAGTTATTATTCACAATGAAATAATCTTGGAATAGTTCAACAACTTGGTTTATTACTTCAAATTCATCTGCTTCTGCAATTTTTTCCAATTGTGTTTTATTGACAGTATTATTGAAGAACAATTGATAATTGTTGAAGTGTGGAGATCTCAATTCATTCATTAAAGAAATAACCGATTCCTTGGTAGGCTTGATATAGGCAATACAATTCAAATGCTTCATGGTAGTTAAACTGTGTTGGTTCTCCAAAAGTTCAACCAAGATAACATCATTCTGAAGTAATTGGGACTGGGTATAACACATCGAAATAATCGGTGTGGTATACTTGTCAACTAGAAGAACTCTAGCCTTGATCCCAGAACTCAATGCCGTATTATTCTTGGAGACAAATAATTTATCAAAATAGGATTCAGTAACCTTGTTGAGATTCAACGTCATGATGTACTTATTGTTAATTAAAAGGACTTCTGATTCATAGTTTCGTTACTGGTTTATCTCCTCGTTATTTTTGCCAGGTGCTAGTCCAAGAAGTTCCGTACACGCGCCTCTTGCATAGCTATTACTTTGTTGCGAAAAAAAAAAAAGATTCTCTACACCATAGAATTAAAATGCTAAATGTTAATTATTTAAGAGGAAATTTTACAAATGAGCATGGTCTTCCAGTTTGTAATAAAAATTGGTTAAAGGCTCAACTGGCTCCGGAATATCAGCAATCACATTGTCGTTCCTGAAGGAAGCAATATCGGTGAAGATTTTTCCTTTTGGATAAATAGTAGGTGTTGGATTCGATAAAGCTCTATCCACATAGCTCGAGAATCTAGATTTGAATCCGTCTATATCAGAACCAATTGATTTTGATGAATCGTTATTCTTCAACAACTCATTTGTAAGATTAGACACAACTTCACTAACAGATTCTCCATTCCTTTCAAGAATTGAATCAACTGTGTCAGAATCTAACGATAAATCTTCGTGATAGATGAAATTGTTGACAGAACTCAATAGTTCTTTTGAACGAGTCAACTTGGGTGTACACTGAGATTTCAAATAGAGAACCAATCTACCGGATTTGGTTTGGGGGTTTGATACCTCAATATAATCATCATAAAATCTAATAAACTCTTCCTTGGTGATTGTACTGAGAATATCAACATGTCTTTGTCTTTGATTAAAGTCAAAGTATCCACTAGTGATATGACTCAAAAGTCTGCTGAATTCCTCCGGCAAGTTTTTGAGTTTGGATAGCTTCTTGTCTTTGAGTGCTTCTTTGAATTTGTTGAAAACTTCATGAGTCATCTCTTTAGCAATGAAATTTGATCTGAACTTATGCAAGAACTCTTCAATTCTAAACTCCAAGTAGTCGCAGGGTCTTTCGGACTGAACTAATACTCTAAATCCAAATCTGCTCTTCGTTAAGCGGACGCCCGAGAAGACAACATATCCTAATTGCTCTTTAGTTCTTAACTGATTAAAGCAAGCTTCATGAATCAAAGTGCTTAGTAAATCAGTCAATACAAGTAATCGATCTTGCTTGGCTTTATCTTCGATTTGAATATAATATTCAATGCAGGAATTGACATTATCAGGATCTTGTAGAGGCGCTTCAAATGTTGCTCTCTTATTAGCATCAACGAAAAATGAATTATACAGCAAGATCTCTCTTACTCTTTCCTTAGTGTCTGCAATTGGTTTCAAATGATGCAAATGTCTTTGAAGAAGTCCACAAATTTTCATCGAGCGGTCATAGTCAAAATTACCAAAAATTAAGGTGCTAGCAAAAACTCCCTTGGACCACATAGCATTATTGAACTCACATAATTCTTCGAAACTTAGTTCATCACTTGTCAAAACTTCAAGTTTTTCTTCCCTTGAATAAATCTTATCGTTGAATAATGATTGGATATACCTACCAGCTTGGCTATAAGGTACATCGTAACCTGAATTCTTTAATTGTTGAATAGTCTTCTCCTTCAAGGTTAAATACTTTTCCTTGTTGGGAGAGAAGTTCGTGACTTTGTGAATTACATGCTCCAATAAGACTGGAAGCTTATCACTATACCCATTAAAATCTAACCCGAATCCGTCAACTTGTCTATGGAAGTTGAAACTCAATCCGACTAACGATGCCAAATACGCCATATCATTCAATTCGTCGTTTACAAGCTTGACAATTAATGAACAATAAAGAAAAGATTTTACCGACTCAGTAGTTGATGGTAGATGCAAAGAGGTAGAGACTAGTCCTTTGGGAACTTCGAATCGATCGTCTTTTTTGAACCAGACTTGAGACTTTTCGTCATCATGAATGATGTGAGGGTGTACTAAAGGATTCTCTGATTTCTTACCAAGCACCGTGAAATCATCGGGGATGAATTCGTTCTTGACTGGGAAATGGAAGGCGTGATTTGGGGAAACTGACTTCAATTGAGCAAGAAAGTCTTCAGAAATTTCTTCGGTCAGATATTCCGTACCATACCAAGTTTCAGTCAAAGGTAAGTTTTCAAGCTTTTTGGAGGAAAGCAATATACGAATGTTATCAGGCTTGAAAAATGAGCCGTAATGATGGATAGCATTTGGATCAAACTCGCGACTGATCGAGCTACTTAATAAATGGTTTGGTGGAATATATGAATCTTGAGAGAATTTGTATAAGCTATTACTTTGCTTAGATACTGTTGAGGAAGCACCTTTTTTTTGAGTGAATTTAAAGTTCACTTTAGATATGTTGCTAATCTCTTCCCAAATCCATTTCTGTGGTTGGTTATTTGAAATCAATTTCAAGTATTCGAAGAGATGAACCACAACTGACTGCCAATTTTCCAAACCTTTTTCTGTTAATTCCATCTCTAAAACAAAGATTGAGTTACCCTGGCATACTTTCATATTTCCAGCGGATAAATCATTCACCCAATGCTTCTCATTCAAGTAATAATATAATGATCCTTTACTTTCGTGACCAAGTAAATGAGAAAAGTAAGAAGCGGGTTTAGATTTCCAGTTACGTTCTTGATCATCGGGTATCAAAAAAGATATTTCCAACTTATGAGAGTCTTTAATTGGCTTAGCCTTGATCAACTTACCCAAATGCTCTTGGTTGTAAATGACTTCACCATTATAGTTAGGACGGGATAAATCAGCATTTGGAATAGAATCGAATTTTTCTATAGCCCAATAAGTAAGTTGATCCAAGTCCTCTTTTCCCAAGATGACCAAACTCATTATGTTTGAGGAATACTCCTTACTATAAAAGTCAAGTAAAACATCACGAACATTCAAATTATTGCTAGTAGGTACTTCATGTAAGGTCTTATAGTTACCAGTTGAGAACCCATTAAAAGGATGGTTTGGATTACTGGTCAGTTTGTCTAATTGATAAAATCTCCACATATCGTTTTGTAAGTTCTTTTTGTTTTCTGAGTCAACTGCTTTTATTTCACGGTCTTTACAACTTTTGGAAAATAAAGGACTAATGAAAAATTGTGCAAATCGGTCCAAGGCGCCATCCAAATAGTTAGAGCTCACTTCAAAATAGTAGTTGGTATGTTCAGACGCTGTGTATGCATTCGAGTAGCCAGAATGCTTTGATAAGTAGCTGGAGTATTCATTTTCCTCTGGATACTTTTCTGTACCCATGAAGAGAAGATGTTCACAAAAATGAGCCAACCCAGAAACATTATACTTCTTATCAGCGAAAGAGCCAACGTTAACGTCTAATGCAGCAGCCGACTTATCGGTTGTAGGATCATTGATGAGCAATACATGGAGATTATTGTTGTTTAATTTGATAAAACGGTATGAACGATCATCCAATAGAGGTTTCTCGATATCATTACTATCTGCCAAGGTTGTATATCTATCGGCAACCATTTTCAATTTGAGTGGTAAGATTGCGTTTGAGTGAACTTGACGACTAAAACAGGTGAAATAGCTTTGGTTAGAACAAACTTCTTGCAAAAGGCGTGGAGAATACGTTGATCTCAATAGAAAGGGACTGAATAGAATAACAGTTGATAAGCTCTTCTTTAAAAAACTAGTTCTCGGGAAAAAAAGCATGAAACAGGTCTCCCTTAATGTTCTTGTAAAAGACCAAAAAAATTTAAAACAGTAAAGAGCTGTGTTTAGAGAACTAAAAAAAGCTTTGCTGGAAAAGTGTGTCGCCGTTATCTTTTCTTCATTCAGAAAGGTTCTCAGTACTCAAGTAGTTACCATTGAAAAATTCAGAAAAAATAGTACCGAGAAAGTGACAGCTAAAACTAAAAAAAAAATAAAATATATGCAAAAACTGTGAGCATTTGAAATTGCAAATGTGGATTCGATTCTGCCATAGTAGATTCCCAAAAAAAAATAACAATTCAATTAACGTGTATTAAGTAGATGATAGAATTATGTACAGTTATGAACTGGAAGTTTATGGAGAGGATGAGTCCATGATATTATGTATACTTTCTAGAAAGTTACTTATCAAATACTCAATTGAATCTAATTTTGTAAAAGCACTTAACAAGACAGGATCTGGAGAAGAAACCTCGATTTTCTTATTAATCATGACTACCATATTATTGTAAGTGATGCACTTGGTTATATAATCCACTGGGTCAAATTTTGGGCGGATCAGTAAATGATTTAACATATTGTTGAAAAGATTGGTGGGAGTTTGGGTTTGGGGTTGCGGATGGGCTAAGTCATCACGATTAGAACCTGATGATGATAGTTGATGCAATCTATGTTGTATATCAGCAATATTTAAGGGTTGTGAAGGGGTAGGAGTTGATGTTGAAGATGTTGAGATACTTGAATGAGCAGTAGTTGTAGGTAACTTCATTTCATCCCTAATTTTATCCACATAAGACTTACCTGATTCAGGATCAATTTCACACCAAGGTTTATCTTGGACTTGATGAAGATTTTTCAAATCAATGCAAACTTCCGCTTGACTCAAATAAAGGTCAATTGAGATATTGGGGGTAAGTTCTGGATCAAAAGAGTCTGTAGGCGTTATATTTAATGGAAAAACTAATGAAGGGCTAGTGGGAAGTTGTAAACTATTTTTGGCGGTTTGAATCTCAACTAATAATTGATTAAATTGTTCAATTAAACTGACGTGCAGGTTTTCATGCTCTTCATGTTGAATTCCTAGAACTGACTTAGCGGTATTTATAATATCTATAGCATTATCTATAGATCTTTTGGCCGTTATAATTTGAGATAGAAGTATGGGTTTGACAAGATTTAATCGATGCAACACCTTATTGAAATGACGCTCTTTTAATAATACGGTTAATTGAGTCACATAGGCTCCATCTCTTACAATTATGCCCTTGAGCGCTTCCAGCTTACTTGAAGATACTGGTAACTTTATTGAAGGTCCCCTTTCTATATGCTTTGCAGGATCTGGATGTTGGGGTGTGTTATATAAAAGCAAATTTGAGCATATCTCCAAAGCTTCAATAATTTGTGGGAATTCTGGACTTATAATTGACAGTATCAACCAATGCAATTCATTATTAGAAGTATCCTTTTGAATCTCTCGAACTAAACTCTCAACCGTCAGCATGATTCAATATTTGAAATATTGTTAGTGTAGTACTTCCATTTACTTCTGGCCGCTACCATTTTCTTAAATCATATCATTTTCAAAGATCCGTACATTTCCTTAATATTACCTCCGTACATCAATTTCTCGCGAGGAAAATTATCAACGAATTGCCCTAACATGCAATTTGCTTTCATCTAATCTGTATTCTCTTAGATTGCCCAAAGGTCATTTCCTTCACATAATCTCATCTTTCATATAAAAAAGATTTGAACCAGGCACAAAAAAAAAAAAAAAAAAAAAAAAAAAAAAAAAAAAAACAAACAAAAACTTCCACTTGTGCAGGACTGCTGTTTATATTCACAACCTATATTTACGGTAAACTAGTCTAAATATCAATCTTATCATTACTGGAATCATACCTCGGGTTCAGAAATCGGTGTGGGAAAGGAATTGATTAGTTTTTATACATAGGAATTGATATAAGTTCGTTCAATTATCGAATTCAACAAAAGATTAGAAATTTTGATAGTACCTAATATCATGCTGGGTCCTTCAACATCTAATGAAAGAACAAGAGCAACATCCCGCCAACAACAACAGCAGCAGCAGCAGCAGCAGTTCCAGCAGTATCAGCAGCAGCAGCAACATCCACACCAATCACAACCACAATATCAACCTCAGTATCAACAATATCCGCCACCAACTCATCATCAACAGCAGCAACCACAACAACATCAAATAGCCCATGATCCAATTTCGGCTGCTACAGCTATAGCAATGGCCAATGCTAGACATCAGGAATATAATGCAGCAGCTGCCACTGCTGCTGCTGCTGTGTCTGCGTTGACTCATCATCCTGATGACCCTAATCAATTCAGTACACATAGTCATCATTTGAACACTCAAATATCACCAGCCGAAGCTGCAGCTCAAGCAGCTCAATTGCAACAACATCAACTAAGTAATAATCAACAGTTACAGCAGTTCCAACAAGTGCAAGCTCAACAACTTGCTGCTGCTCAACAACAACAGCAACAACATCATCATCACCAACAGCCTTCTCAACACCCTCTTCATCAAGCACAGGATCCTTACCAGATAACACCAAGCTCTGCCGAACAACCTGACTTTAATGGTGGCAGCGTATTGGTCTCCAGATATGCAGATAATGAAGTTATCAAGACGTTTGGATCGAAGCCTGATTTGGTAAAATATGTTAAGAATGTGTTAAGTGATCAGGAACAGTGTAAGATTGTTATAAATTCTTCTAAACCTAAGGCGGTTTACTTTCAATGTGAAAGATCTGGGTCATTCAGGACTACTGTAAAGGAACCTTCTAAGAGACAAAGAGTTGCTTATACTAAAAGAAATAAGTGTGGTTATAGATTAGTCGCTAATTTGTATCCTCCTAAAACAAAGAGAATTCCTAAGAAACCTCAGAGTCCGGGAATTCAACCAGATTTTAGTGATGGAAATATAGATGCTAAAATAGATACTTATGAACATCAACTTCATCATCCAGTTCAGCATCAACATCAACAACAAAACCCTGATTATGATGACGGAGAAGATGAAATTTGGGTTTTAAGAATGATTCATCCGGCTCATAATCATCCTTTAGAACCGGGTTTAGCAGCTGGCCAAGCTAAAAAGAAGAGATCCAAGTTTAGTAGAACTTTGGTTGAAAAGCCGTTGAATAGAACTAATGGTAATGCAGCTGCTGCTGCTGCTGTTGCTCAAGCTTATAATCCAAATGAATTGCTCGATCCTCAACATCAATTGGCTCAACATCATTTGGCTCAACAACAATTA
This sequence comes from Hyphopichia khmerensis, assembly GCA_030569195.1. Classification (NCBI taxonomy): domain Eukaryota; kingdom Fungi; phylum Ascomycota; class Pichiomycetes; order Serinales; family Debaryomycetaceae; genus Hyphopichia; species Hyphopichia khmerensis. The sequence goes on along the minus strand of JAJMKE010000004.1, from coordinate 205,409 downwards.
CAGCAACATCAATATCAACAACAATTGGCTCAACAAGCTCAACATCATGGTTTAGCTTCAGTGCCTCATACTCAACACCATAGTCATCATGACGCAACTGGGCATCCTGGTGGACCTTCTGTTCAAGATGTTGCTGTCATTGCTGCCATGAGTGGTGATGCATCTTCTGCTGCTGCTGCTGCTTTACATGAACAACACGTTGATCCAAATATTGATCCTAATGTCGACCCAAGCGTTCAAGAACATGATCACTCTCATAGGTTGAGATGATGTTCTTGTATGCAACGGCTTCCAATTTGAAAAAAGGATAATTCGAAAAACAAAAACAAAAAAAATTAAAAAGAGACAAAATATATACATTTCTATAAAAGACTTATAACAAAATCAAAAAAAAAAGAAAAAATCAAAAAAATTTTGAAAAAAAAAAAAAAATACAATAAATCGTTAAAATCACAGGTCTGGTGGGTTTATACCTGGTTGTGATTTTGGAACAAGAGGACCCATCTCACCAAGACTGCTTTTAACATGATATCTATCTGTGTTTATGTCTATCCTATTTGTGTCTCTGGTTCTTGGTTTATGTGCTTGACTATGAATCTTTCAATGTCAATATTTCTTTCTATTCTGAACTACGCTTCGTTGATCTGACGGGCCCTCTATGGGTGTTAACCTTTTTCTATCTTTCCCTTTTTGGCTTTTTTATTCTTTACTTTACATTTAATCTATTCCTTTATTCTTAACTTTATTATTATTATACTTAATTCCTCTTCTTTTCTTTTTACTTATTTTGCTGCTACTATAATAGTGTTTTCTCTCGCTATATTTATGTATTTATATATTTTCTATTGATTGATCCAAAAAACAAGAAACCCTCCAACTCAATGTAATATTATTATCACTTGTGTACATTTTTGCAATCATATTTTGCAATCATTGTAAGTTACAAAAACCGTTTGATAGAAGGGCTGAAACATGCAACTTCAAAAGTGTGTGCAGTATAACGCGGTTAAGTTTTATAAAATTTGACTTTATATAAGAAGCATTCTTTTTTTCTTTTTTTTTGTTAGTCTTTTTATCTTATCGCGAGTTTTTGGGGTTGTGGTTACCCTTTAACACTGTTTTTCTTTTTTTTTTTTCTATTCTTTAATTAATTGTTTGTTACTACTTCCAGTTGCCAACCGTCGCTATAAATCAATTGATTCACTTCACAACCGAGTGGGTACCGCCAAACAACAGCCAGCCAGCCCACCCAGAAGAGCATCCTCAATTTCATTCTTGTTTGTTATCATTTGATTTTAATTAGCATCTGAATCAATTGCCGCTTCCAATTCATTTCATAAATTGTTCCTCGTACTTGTGCTCTGAACTGATTGATACATTATAAATCACCTCTCGTTGTATCCACAGCAGTGTGTTCTTTATTGATTCATTAATTCTTCTCTTTTTTACTCTTCCTTTCAATCTAAGTGCTGCTTTTAAGTGACGTTCGAACGCAGTCAGAAACTTATATTTCGGAATTGATCACGCCCGTGGCTCTTTTTGTACGTTAATCCAAGGGTATTTGGTAACTAGGAGACAATTTTTCATTATTTTCCATCTAGATAATATCGGCCTTCCTTCAATTGTTTGAAACAATCTCAATTGGCAATTCCTAACTTTAATCACTCAAATTATTATCAATTCCGTTGAAAATTTATTACATTTATATATATATATATATATATTTGATTTAAATTCTATCCATTTTCTGAAAACTTATCATTTCGGCGTTATTCTTTCTTCAAGTTACTCTTGCCAAATCTAGCATTTAAAAGTATTCATATACCATGTCTTCCATTTATAGAAAGGCAAAGGACAAGGTTTCCCCATCTCCATCTCTAAGAAGGAAGAAAAATAACTCGAGCATCTCGAATGCTGAACAAGGCGATAATGAAAGTTTGGCCTCTATTAAAACTTCGAATTCCCTTAGATCCTCGATTTCTCGTCGTTTATCTAGAAGAAGCAAGAGCTCAGAGGGTCCATCCAAAAGTTCCAATGCTGGGAAAAGCACTAAGAAAGCAAACCGTCCAGTTTCTTTGATCGAACCTGAAGAATTATCTAACTCGACTTCTTTGCGACCTACTCAATCAAACCCCCATGAAGAACCACAATCAAAATCTCCGAGTCAAGCACCTGATAGAGATGACTATGAGCCTATAGCTGGCTCTGAGCAGCCTTCGGTAGTCAAATTACCTTTAAAAGAACATCCAGAAGAAGATAGCTCAGACCCTAAAAGTTTTGGACCTACTTCAGATTCCGTGGTATCACAATCAAGGCAACAATCCCCTTCGACCTTAAAAGGAGGTGAGCCATCTTCACCAAGCTCGCCATATACCCATGCGAATTCCAATTCTAATTCAATAAAATCAGATTCTAGTTTAATTCCTGGTTATCAGCAACAAATCCCATTGAAACCGTTTGGGTTACCTGAAACAAAAAATTATGGCTCTGTGTCTTCGTCAGCATCCTCCCCTCCCCCTATTACTCAAGTTGCAAGTACGGGGCATTTGCCAATCAATGATACGGTTGGAAAGTTGAACCCAATATCAAGTGGCTCAATTTCTGCTAGGTTGTCAGATCAAGATCTTCCAAAAAGGCAACATAATTATCCTGCAAGTGTTGGTCCTGGCCCCACCTATGGAATCGAAAGTTTGGCACCGGAATATCCAATCGAACCAAGTGAATTACAACCACTTTTAAGCCCAAGAAACTCAATTGTTTCTCAAGAAATTGCAGTCCCAGCTGAAGCATCATGGTCGCTTATTTTACTCTTTAGTAAAATATTCGAGATCTGTTACTACAAGAATCCAAAAACTTCAGGATTGGTTTTGGTTGCATTGATTTTATTATTTTTACTATTTTATTTGACCCTTTCGAATCTGGACTCTTTAATTATGCAAGCATTGACATCTGATTTCCAAAGTATTTCAGTTTTGGATGTTAATGAAGATGGCTTGACTTTCCATGTGATTGGTTCGGTATATCTTCAATATGATAACATTCAAAACTTATTTTATAGGTATTTTATGAAACTTGGGGCAATTATAATTGGAAGTATAAGTGTTATACCAAACAAGTCAGTAAAAATCTTTTTCACGCCAAAAGATATATATTCACCACCTATTCATATGTTAGATGTTTTCCCACCAGAGATTAGTATTAATACTGTTGACAAGAGTATACTGGAGATTGATTTCATAAGTAAGGCTGAATTGGCTGAAGAAGGAATTGTAAAATTTACCAATGATTTTATTGAATTGAGTCATTTTAAGAAAGACATTACTATTCAAATTCAGTCAGTAATTGATGCTAGAATTAAAAGCAAATTCTTTAATTTTGAAACTAGTGAATTGAATGTATTCATGGATTATAAGGTTGATCCATATAAATTATTACCACCAATTAATATACAAGATTTTACGGTGACTACTAGTACGGTTTCCAAAGAAGACGTTAAAGTGGATGTTGTTAATGGTGATGCATTAAAGGTTGATTCCACTATAAGTATTGATACACAATTACCATTTAATTTTTTCCTTTATCCAATTGAATGGGACATATCATTACGTGACTGCAATTCTGAATTTATTAAATGGGGGGAATGGAAAACAGGTGAGATTAATGTTGAGCCTAATCGACCAATTAATTTCGAATTGGGAAGTTTAATTAAGGACACACCAAGGGAATTTTTAATTGAATGTGAGGATGGACAACTGATTTTAAATAAATTAGCACATCAATTTATTAACTATCGGGAATCATTTATTGAATTTAAGATTAATGCTGGTGAAAATAAGAATAATCAAAAGAATTTACCACCATGGTTATATTATATATTACAAAATATTAGAACAAGGTTTAAATTACCATTGCAGAAACTCAACACTGGTTTTAAGTTTGATAATATTATACTGGAATACTTAATTAATGATTTATCGATTGACATACCATATAAAAATGAAGATAATTTGATTGAAACACAAGCCAATGGGAATTTAACATTGCAAGTACAATTACCACCCAAGAGTTTTCAAGTTGATATAGGACATCCTAAACTTTTAAGTCATTTTAATATTAAAAGTGGCGAAGAGGTGATAATATATGGAGAACTGAATCTGAAAAGTGAAGTAAGTATTAGTAAGATTGATAATGATAAACTTTATGAGAATATTTATTTTGATATTGAACTTGGTAATACTGAAATCAATCATTTAAAACCTGAAAAAGTTGGATTAATACTTAATCAAGTTATTAATGGTAATAAATTGGATGATTTATTTATCGATTTATTTATCGATGAATTAGAAATTGATCTACCATTTTTACAAGCAACTTTCAAGAATTTAAACTTTAGTGATATTCAAATACCCATCAAACAAGAGATAAGTACTGAATCAAGGTATATTGATGATTTAATGACTGGATTAAATGTAAGTATTAATGATATCCTATATGAAAAATCCACTGAGGAGGAATTATATATCAAATTAGATGTTGACGTTTATAATCCAACCAATCTCACATTAGAGATTTCTAAAGATACCATTGGAGTTGAAGTTATTAGTAATGCTACCAAAGTTGGAATAGTTGGGGTTCAAGATTTCTTCTTTGTAAAAAATGAATGGAATAAATTAGAAATTAGAATTAAACTTAATCCAAAAGATGATATTGATAAATTATCATTAGAGGATTTGGTTAGTCAATTCATTCTGGGTATTAAAGATATTAGTATTGGAATCCAAGGAAATAAAGTGAAACATAATAAATCCCTTGAACAGTTGATTAATCAAATTAGTATCATGGATCTTAAAATACCTGAAATAAGTATTGAACCACCCAAATCTGAAGAACCAGAGATTCTTGGTAAAAAGGCAAAATCACCATTCTTAATTGAGAGTACGATTCATATATTAAGTTCTGAAGTTGAACTTACTATTTATAATCCAATATCCAATGCCAATATACTTGTTCATTTACAACAAGCAGAAGCAAAGTATAAAGGAGAAATTTTAGGTCATTTGGCTACTCTGCAAACTCTTGATGTTACTCCCGGTGTATACAAGACTCCTCGAATGCCATTAAAAATCAATAATGGTATTGGAATGGATATCTTACGTAAAGCAATCAATGGCCAATTGGATGTTGAGGTACTTGCAGTATTTGATATGTCCTTGGACAATTATTCATTACAACTACTCTACGAGGGTCTGGGTCTAACTTCCAACATTCAATTATAAGATGATTATCATCCTTGACCAATTCATCCTTGACAAAGTTTTCGTTGTTGATCAACAAACTTGCTGCTAAAGATCATAATTGTATGGTTTTGGTAACTATTTGTTTGTGATTGTTCTAGACCAAATCGGTGGTGTGCAGCCTCCACTATTTTTAGCACTAACAAAACTAAAAAAAAAAAAAAGAAAAAAGGTGAGAAAAAACCCCAAAATCAGGAAAAGAGTTGAAAAAAGGAAAAAAAATGGTAATAAAATCGAGAAAAAACAAAGAAAATTTTAAGATCCGACAGAATCAGGTAAAAATTAAACAAAATTGAATGTGGGACAACGAAATCTTTTTTTTTTTCGCTTTTTTTTTTCGCTTTTTTTTTTCTTTTTGTTAGTGTTTGGTTTATAAAGAGACGGAAAAAGAAGAAGAAAAAAAAATCGGTAATACTTTTTTCATATTGAAAACTACTAGTTGTTCATTTCTTATTTAATTCATCAGGTTAATACACTCGCTTTATTAGAAACCACCCAATCCACTCGTTAAAGATGCAATCATTCTTATTCAAAGCCACTGCTCTCGTTAGTTTAGCTAGTTTATTACAATCTACTTTAGCTACTCCTCCAGCCTGTTTATTAGCTTGTGTTGCTCAAGTTGAGAAGAAATCAGATTGTTCTGGTTTGAATGATATTTCATGTATTTGTTCTAATGATTCAAGTGCTATTGAATCTTGTTTAAAGAGTGTTTGTCCAGATGGAGATGCTGATAGTGCTAAAGAAGCTTTTAAAGATAGTTGTGGTGATGATTACTCCAATAAGAAGGTCTCTTCTTCTTCCGCTTCATCCTCTTCTTCCAAAGCTTCTTCTACCTCTTCTAAAGCTTCCTCTTCTTCCGAGGCTGCCTCTTCTTCTAAGGCTTCTTCTTCTAAGGCTACTTCCTCCTCTGAAGCCTCCTCTTCTGAAGCCTCCTCCACTGAAGCCACCTCCGCTTCTCAAGCCTCTTCAACCCAAGCTGTCTCTTCTGCTGCTTCATCTGCTGCTTCATCTGCTGCTTCATCTGTTGCTTCATCAACCCTTGCTTCTACTAGTCTTGCTGCTGAATCTTCTGAATTTGCTCCATCTTCTCAAGCTGCTACTTCCGATGTTGCCACCAGTTCAGAAGTCACCTCTTCTTCCGCCACTTCCTCTGCTCCAGTGGTTGGTACCCAATCAGCCGATGCCGCTAACTTTGCTAAAGGTATCTCTGTTGGTGCTGCTTTACTTGGTTTAGCTGGTGCTTTATTATAAGTTTAATCCCTTGTTTGGATATCCTCTTAAAATATGCTTACCGTTCCTTGTTTAATTCTCTTATACCCATTTCCTCTTTTGGTCATTCGTTCGATTATTTAGAAAAGCTACTCTTTCTATTACCTTTATATTCTTCCTCTACATTATTTATAAAAGAAATCTAAAAAAAAAAAAGAATTCAAAAGAATTCAAGAAATATAACAAAAAAAAAGGTTTAGCCCTGTCATTGAGATACTACCTCTAATGATAATATTCTTTTTTTTATATATAGGTTTATTGGTTTTAAAATACATATATTACTATTATCTCCATAATTCAAAGCCAACAAATCACTAAAACAAATAATGAAGATACGACGAAAAATACAATAAAAGTGCGCCTTTTAACCCGAGAGCCATTTTTGATTCCTTTTCTGGTGCGTTTAACTCGTTTTGTTCGTTTTTTCTTTTCGCTTTGTTCGTTTCGGTAAGTGAACATTGAGTTGGGGGGTTTTGGTTCATGGGTTTTTTTCCTGCTGCAAGGCTCTTTTTTACAAAAAGGTGCAAATACAAAGAATACAAAGAATGTAAAAGAATGCAAAGGATGCAAATGATGCAAAGAATACGAGGCTTGTCATTAGGGCTTGTAGTAAGAATTACTTGAATTCTCTTTGATTTATATAAGAGGCTTGATTTTTACCTCTCATCTTTCGTATTTCTTGTTCTCTTAATACCAAAAGAATACAACAAAGAATCATTGAATCATCATTCAATTCATCAGAGGAAGTAGTATTGGTAGAAGGAACTGCAAATAATTTAATGGATGCACTTACTTTACCAGCACCTTCACTATCAATACACCAAGCCAAGGGAACATTACCACATAAATATCTTTCTTTATTCATTAATTCACCGATATTCTTCTTATTTTGTTTGATTAGTGAATCAAATAATTCACCATGTTGTAAAATTTTAAAATTCTTTGGGTTTTCAGCATTTTGAATTTCTAATTCATCAACTAATGATGGAGAAGTTGATGTTAGTGGTTTAATTGATATTAGACTAGTACCAAATGCAGATGATGATGATGATGATCCAATTATTCTTAATTTAGTTTCTTTATAAATTAAATCAATACATGATTTAATACCATTATTATATAAATATAATGTACATTGTAACGTTTGGAATTGTAATACTTGACAAGTTAAATTATTATTCAATATTTTGAAATAAACTTTACAAAAAATTGATTTATCAGCAGTTGTTATTTGTGATAATGGACTATTTTTCTTAAATATACTTAATACTGATGTTTGAATCGTTAAAATTGGTAATTCATTTTTTTCAAATGATTCAAATGATTTAAATAATGAGATTCCTGGACTTAAAAAATTAGATACTATTGGTAATTCGTATAATCTCGTATAATTACTAATAGATTTCCCAAATATTAACTTATCCAACGGTAATAAAGTCTCATCGGATGTATTGGTGAAAACTGATACTAGATCGGATGCATTGGCTTGAGAAGTCGATATTAAGGTAGATAATGTCTCGTGAGATCCTGAACGGGCTAAGTCCATCCTGTTGGTTTTCAAAGCATTTGATTATCCTTCTTAGTTTGAGTTCTGTTGGTATTATGTTACGTTTTTTTTATTTAATCATCTTGTGATGGCTTTACTCCTGCACATTTCCTTTTTTTTTTTTTTTTCGGTTTTTCTTTTTTTTTCTTTGGCTGATTTGGCTGTCTCACCTTTACAACTATTGTATGTTGATGTAATCCCTGTTCTTACATAAGATGCTCTTCCATACACTATCAAGGTGAAAGAGTGGATGTGAATGTTGGCTTAAATGGTAAATGGTCATATGCTCGAAGGCCACAAAGGTTTAAACCAGAACGAATTAAGTGATGACCATTATGGCTTGCTACTGATAATGTAACATTACACCGCTCTGTTGTATACAATATAAGTTCAGTAAGTCGAAACCAGAAACTTAATAGTCAATAAGTGCTTAGTTTTACAATTATAAGTTTCTTAATTTAATTGAGGATGGAGCACTAGCAATTTTCTTCTCGTAGTTTGTATTACAATGCAATTGAAGCATATTTTCACCGTTGCAGGAAACCTTTGGATTGTCAATGAATCTTTTTGACTTCAAAAATCCAAAACTACGTTTATTAGGCCATTCCAGAGAAATCAATTATAAATAGTAAGGACTCTTTTGAATAGAAGCACCATAAGTACTTGAAAACAACATGATCTGGGAATCAAATCATCTTGTATTAAACCATTCATGCTGCCCGTGAGGTCGTCTGTCTCCTTACAATAGCATATGATGTTGTTTTCTAGTATTAACCCACCATTTATTAAGAGCAAAGATATTTTTGCCGGTCGATGCGATCAAATTAGGGGCTTAGACCAGTCTAATACTCCTCTGAATTTCTTACAACGATTTGCTCCCAACTTCAAATGCCCTGTATTCCCAGAACAGCATATGGCTATAAAATCAAAGCAACTCCTAAGATGCAATTCAAAAAGAAAGGATAGTGACAGGTAATTTCCTTAAAGTGATAGATCATTATTACAATATGACAGGTATTGAATGAGCAGTGATACGTATTAAAGAAAATCTACGAGAAAAACAAAAAAAAAATTCTTTAAATGACTCGTATTTTCACAAAAATGACAGGTGATTACACAACAATGATACATCACATTATTAAAAGTGACGTGTATTGGGATTGATTGGTTGTTTTTGCAGCAATTAGGGGTCCACACTTACAAACCCGTGCCCCACCTGCAACGGAAAGTTAGATGGAAACGAGGGGTCGAATCAGCCGTATACGAACTTTGCGGGGTAAACAACAAGTAACAATTGGGAGGAGATACAACTGGTGGGGTTTTCAAACAGAGTCTGGGGTAATAACTTGATATATATAATCAGAAAATACTCTCCTCATTTTATTTGCAAAACAAAAGATTCTGAGACATTGAATATATAAAGACGGCCAAAGAACGTTTGCAACTTGATTAAGTATGATAGGTTAATGATTACTCAATAATGGCTACTCAAAAGAAATATATTTGTGGGTTTTGTGCAAGAGCCTTTACCCGTTCAGAACATAAACAACGACATGAAAGATCACATACCAATGAAAAACCTTTTCATTGTCTCTACTGTACTTCTGCATTTGTTAGAAGAGATTTGTTACAACGTCATTGTAGAACTGTTCATAATATTAAGTTACTACTGAATAATCAACCAGCTAGTATCAATGGTACTTCAGCAACTCATATACCAACAGTTAAAAGGAAAAGGGAAAAAGATGTTTCACCGAATTCTCCTAGATCCCGTCATTCTTCAATTAGCTCCAACTCAAATTCTAGTTTAAACGCGAGTTCAAATAATAATAAAACTTCAAATGGTTCATCGATATCATCGGCATCTTCTTCATTATCGTCGGCATCTTCTTCTTCACCAACTGATTTAATTCATTTATTATCAATCACTAAAAATCTTTCTTCTTTATTAGAACCTCATGAATATCAATTGACTAATATCAATGACTCCTTCTTAATAGGATATACAATTTTATTGCATCAACCTTATTCACTATTTAACTCCATTAATAAGGATTTAATAACTTTTCTTAACTCAAATTTAGCATCACCTTCAAATACTATTAATGAACACCATAAATTATTTGATTTCAAAATATGCTTAATCTATTCAATCTTATCAGTAGGATGTTCCAATAATTTCAATGATTTTAGATTAGATGATGATGATTCGATTTCAAATCAATTTTTAAAGAAATCGTGGAATATCTTGATCAATAATTTGATACCAAATTATACTTCATTGAATTATCAATTGGAAATTCTAAAAAATTTGTTTGTACTAACATATATCTATTTAAAATTTAATAACAATCATTTGATAATTGATTACTTAGATGAAACAGTTTATGTTATATTAGAAAATTTGATTAATAATAATCAACAAGACATTATAAATTCATCAGCCAATTCTCAATTGTTTTGGAACATATACATATTATTATCAAATATCAAAATCAATTCAAAACCTCCAAAATCTTTTAGTTTTTTCTTAAAAAATCATTTACCAAATACTCAGGTTCCTTTATTTGAATCAATGTTCAATTATTCAAAATCAATTAATTTCTTGGAAGATGATTTAATAAATGATATCATCATATTAACTTTATCCAACGAATCAAATTCAATTAAATATAATAATCAATTGCTTATTTACGACCTGAATAATTCATTGCATAATGCAATTATCTTGATTAATAAATCCATTAATAAAAACGATAATCAACCTAATGTGATTAATGATCATTATGATTTATTCAAAATTTTTAAGAAAAAATTGATCATTGGTAGTCCAGTTAAGTTTAAAGATATATTAAATTCTTATATCTTTAAAATTTTGAATAAATATCATTGGAATATCTTGATGATTTCACTAAGGGAATATAATTTTTCCATTCCTGATTCAACTAACTTAAACTTGACTTTCGATTTCAACCAGTTTATTAATTTAAATTTGAATTCAAGTTATGCTAATTTTTCAAATTCTTTATTTGAATTTTTCAATATTCCAATCAACCCGAAAAATGATAATCCAGCAAATTTGAAATCAACTTTTAATCAGATAAATAACAATCTTGGTATTGTTAGCTTCCCGTTAATATTTCAATCACAATTTTTAAAATTCAATAGCATCATTGATTGCTCCTTTGATTTGAAAAACTTCAATTTAATTGATAAAATTCAATTGAATGATTTATTAATTGAGTGGTATTTGACAATAAATAAAATACTTATAAATTTGATCCAATATAAGAAACAATGTCAACTCTTATCGATTCAAATTGATGATGAGTTTCTCAATAATAATTATATTTTACAATGCTTACTTTATTTATTAAATAATCAGGAATTATCTTCAATTAATATTAATAACGTTGATTGGATCTTGGTAATTATCAATAAAGTCAATTCAATCTTTGAAAATTGGTTAGAGTTTATTAATCATCAAAACTATTTGATTAATTTCAAAGTTCATGTGAATAAATTTATAAACGAGTACCTTTCTCTCATTTTGAATAATGATGATTTAATCAATGGATCAAATTTATTCATAAATTTAAATGATGATTCATTGAATGTTAAAAACTTTAAGTCAAGGTCAAAATCAATCTCAGTTTCCATGTTTGATAATGCAAATAATTTCAATTCGGTTTTAAATTCAAGTAATTATGTTTTACAAAAAGATGTGAAATATTCACCTCCTCAAATCATGAATCGTAAGTCTTCTTCAACTTCTTCAACTAATACTATTCCATTACAATTACCCTTGGGAACACAACAACCATATTTACCAAGTAGTAATACAGTCAATAATTCAGTTAATAATGTGACATTACCTCCGATAGCTCAGCAACATACCAAAGATGGACAATTAAAGCCAATGTTTCCTTATAAATAGCCTTTCTTGCTTGTATTATTAATGTGTATCAATTTATTTATTTTTTTCGATTTATACCTATAATTTATAACTTCTTTCATTGACCATGACATCATTATGATAACTTTGTAAATTCCATATAACATCAATTTTATTATTCAATATTATTGGAATTTGATCTTGTATGTATTTGTAGGCTTCATTGATAAGCTCAATCGGTAAAACCAAGCAAAATTTCAGAAGTTTTTCTAACTCACCATTTATTATTTGACCATCTTCTTTAAAATTTGGTAATCTTACTGTTGCATTTGAACAAATTAACCCAATTAATTCGTTGCTAGAGTTAAATAAGCCACCGCCTGAAGATCCATTCCAGCAAGAAGATGAGGTGATATGAATTACTGGTTTTGCATCTGAATCGGGATAGATTGGTAATAACTGTTGGGTCAAGATGGTTCCAGATGATTGAATTGGAGTGATAGAGCGAGGATTGAAGAAAAGTCCATACCCTATAGTATTAACTTTATCACCAATATGAGAAGGTTTTGAAGAGACTTGAATTGGGTCAATTATATTCAGAATCAACTCGACATTTTTGCTGGAAAGCTTTATGAATGTTAAGTCAAGATTTTCGAATGGAGTTTGGAATTTGTCATTCGAAGATAATCTAATCAGCATATTTGAAGATAAGTAGATGATACCAATATTAATCAGTGGATCATCAATTAATGGTTGAATAACGTGAGTATTTGTAATCAAGGTGGAATGATTATAATAAATACAAGACCCCCAATATCCGGAAGTATTATTGGAAATAGTTATTGGTAAAACGGAATGATTTGATAAAGTGTCAACTGCCAATGTTTTATTTAGACTAATATTTGATAGGATGAGTTTATTATGAAATTTATGAATGATTAATGATAATATTCTTCCCCAAGATAATATTAATAATAAATCACCATCGCCATTTAATTTCTTCAAATTTCCCATTAATAAACCGAAAGATTGATTCAGATTTGATTTGAAAACGACCCCACCCACCATATTCTCTAAATACTTTATATCAGATAAATAAGCTGCGTTATTCAGAGTATCCTCAATTACATAATTAATATGACCCGAAGCATGAAACGTTGAAAAAAGTAATGGATTAGTAAAATTGAATGGGAATGATTCAATTTTAATTTCATCTAATTTAGAGCCATGACTATTAAACTCAATGGGTCTATAAGTTTCCAACTTGGCAATTGAATGTAACGGGTCTATTAGTTCAAATCCTAATAATTTGATTGAATTTAAGTTATTAGTCTGTATTAGATCACTTGGTAATAGTTTAAACCCATGTTGTTTAAAATACTGTAAGAATTCGTACAATACATCATTTGACTCCTTCAAAATTGGTATATCAAAGGCGTATTTGGCATCCAACCAATTGACATTTACTTCTTCAATCAATTGACTCAGAGTTATGTATATTTTGAAATTATTCTTTACTTGACTAATTGGAACATGGTTTATGGTTAAATTATAATCAACCACTACATTTCCTTGATTATCCTGGAGTATAAGGTTTATTCCTGAAAAGCTATGTGTTTCATTCTTAGATATCAATCTAATACATATGGGTGTATACCACCATGTATACATCTCTCTCGATAATGAAAGTAGTCAGTAGGATTGATTTTCCCCATACTCTCTTCTGTGTTTTTTGGTTATTTGATTTAGCCGCCGTCATTTTTTTTTCTGCTCTTGGTAATGTTTTGCACAAAAAGCATATATTACTGTATTGGGCAGTCTATAAAATGTACGGGTGTTCTGTCTGTTGGATGTACGGAGGTTTTGAATCGTTCCAATTTTAATTTCTTTTCGCACAAATCTTTCAATTTTGTAACGCGCATTGTTACGAATCCATTGTTTTGTTTATAAATTATTCAATTTTAGTTATTCAAAGAGTAGTATTCGATGTGTTTGTTTTCATCAATTTGTGAGTAGAGAATTATTTTTGTTCTTTTTGTTTAATTTAAGAATAAGATACCAGGACAACCATTATATTGTTACTTCCTTTCCTCTAAAGAGTTTAATTAAGAGTTTCAAATTGCATTATTGAATTGAAGGAACCGTTTTTAGTGCCTTTCAGTATCTTGCAAGTGACTGAATCTTTTTTTTTTTTGTTTGAATTTTTTTTCCAATTTTCAAAAGGGAGGGGGTTCTTAATTGACAACTTTTACCTTTATTTATTTATTTGTTTGGTTCCAAGGCTAAGAAGATTGCATTCTGAGTTTTTATATGACTTCGACTATTGAAAGTATTCCTAATACTTCTGCCAGTACGGGTGGAAATGCTTCCGTGGGTAATAAAGAAGGGGTTTCAACTGAATCACCAACTCTTTCAGAATCATCATTATCTTCCATTAATAGTAATAGTTCCACCGGGAAGTTGATTAAGAGTTTGTCAACTGATAGGCTAGCTGGTAAATCCAATAATTCAGATATTCAAGAGAAAGAAAATGGTAAAAATGTTAATGATCAACCCAAGAGGAAACCCATTAAGTTTACGGTTCGAAAAGTATCACATGAACCAATCAAGAGTCCATTATTAGATAGTCATCCAAGTAATTCAAATTCTAACTACTATCATTCAAATAATCATCAACAAAATCATCGTGAATTTCAAAAAAATAAAGCATCATTCACTTTTAATGGGAATAATGAAGAAAAAAATAAATTGAAAGTAACTCAACAATTAGATCAACAACAATCCAAATATGATCAGTATGAGAAGAGAATTACTAAAATTAATAAAGAAATTGATTTCTTAACTAATTTATTACCTCCATATAATGTTGAAATTGATTATGCTACAAGAACTAAAATTACCAAAGCAATTGAAAAATTGAAAATGAAACAAGATGAAATTGAAAAGAAGAAATATGGTTTGGGTATTTCAATAAGTAGATTATGGAGAGAACTTGATGGTGATGATATGTGGGTAAGAAGTGTTAGTAATCAGTAACTTTGCATTCATTTTTGTTTTTTAAATTGTTTGTCTTTTGCTTTTGTTTTTCTTTTTTATTTTTCTTTTTCCTTTTAATATCATTTGATCTTCTCATCTGTTTATGCTTTATCTTTTGATCTTTTTCTCTCTTTGTTGTATCTTTGGTAAAAGAGTTGTTCTTTCTTTCATTTCATTCTTAATATGTTTTATGAAACTTTTCTTATTTATTTGACCTTATTTGTTTGTCTTTACTTCTTCCTCCTGTTATGCTGGTATCTATTTATCTACTGATCAGATTATCTTTAAAACGTTTCTTCGTATGTTGTATATTATCATAAATAAAAAATTGAAAAAAAAAAAAAAAAAGAAAATCAAATTTTTTTTGCGTATTATTCTTACTTCTTATCTAATTCTTGATTCAAAGTATGGACAACACTATCAGAGATAGCATCTGTTGTATCATTGGAACTGGCTTGAGCACCATCAAATCTACTAACTTCCAATAATGAAGAATAGAGATTTGTTAATTCCAACAAATCAGATATAGAATCAGTTCTTAAATCATAGATTAATTGTTGAAATGAATGAGATTTTATAACGTTGATTGCCAACTTATTATCAGTTAAAAATTTCATCAAGTGTTTATGAAATTTCATTGGTGAATAAGGAGTATTATCAAAATCTGCTGATAAAAATCTTCTTTGAGATGGCATATTAAATTGGAAATTTGGATCAACATTAGCATTAGTGCTAGTTAAGGTTGGATTAGTAGCTGTATTAGTTTTATTTAATTTATTTCTTTTCCTTCTTTTAGATGCCCCATTTTCATCCAATTGATCATCTGATTTAAGATCAGCCAGTTGTTGTTGTTGTGAGGTTGAAACTTGTGGAGTTTGAGATTGTTGTTGTTGCTGTTGTTGTTGATGAGTAGAAGGTCCACTTCCAGAAACGTTATAATTGGGTATAGAAATTGGTTCACCATTTTGAGTATAAGTATTCCCATGACCATCTATTGGAATAGGTCTAGTATTATTGATTGATTCACGAGTTAATTTATGAGTTTTTAAATGTTCACTCAATTTCTTGGGTGATCCTTTATCAGAAGGTAATCTAGTTATAATTCTTCCACAATAATCACAAGCTGCAATATTTGGATCTTGAGAATCTTGGGCAAACCAACTCCAAACCCACGATTTTTTCTTTGCACCAAATTTTTGACCTGGTCTATTTTTACGTTCCTTTTTAATCTTTGTTTCATCCAGTTGTTGACCTTGGTCCTGGTTGGCTTGCTGTGCTTGTTGCACTTGCTGAACTTGTTGAACTTGTTGTGCTTGTTGTGCCTGTTGGGCCTGTTGTTGAACATTCTGCAGTTGAGTATCTGCTCTAGAAGCAGCTGCAGCAGAAGCAGCTGCTTGATGTTGATTGATTTCATTCTGTGATAATCCTCCCAACCCCATTTGACGGAGTTGGTTAGGATATCCTGGGAATGATAAACCTCCATAACCAAAATTACTCATAATTTTAAAATTGTAATGTTTGATTGCAAATAAAACCAACAGGATCTAGAAACCGGTCTTTGCGAATTGACACTAAAATTAACTAGTTTTAATCTTTTCTTTTTTGCTTCAATATTAATTGAACCAAAAATTAATATATAAACACTAACTATTCAATTAGATTATTGAGTAGTTTATATCCAATCAATTTAAATACGACAACGAATAAGATATATTAGCCAAAGTAACTGGTTTGGTAGTGAAATCTAAGGATATCCTAATAAAAACAACAACATCAAAAAAAAAAAATTGAGGGAAACCGGAATTTGCTGACCTTTAAGAAAAAAAAAATTATTTGAACCGGCTTAAGTGATGGTCGTTGCTCGTCGCACGCCCCGTCACTCGGCGTCCGGTTAGCCGGAAAAGGCAATCCGGATTTAGTTACATTTTTCTTAAAACAGTCCAATAAACTCATATAATAATACTTTAAAACTATATAACACTATTTAAAATTCATGAATAAGCCCAATTCCAATTAGTGGCATGATTGTCTTACACTTGTATGATTATAAACTACTGAATCAGATTGGGAAGTATGGAAAGAGTAACTTTGCTCTTCAATTTCTGTTTTCTTTTGGGTTTTCCCCGAGAATTGTGAAGCTCTCTTTTTTTTTGCTTCCCCATGTTGTTTCGGCCGGCTCGGTTTGCTCTGACTTTTCAGTTCAACTATAGAACCGGGTTGATGTTGCAAAAACTTTATCGTTAACTATTTTCTAAGTAGTGTATGCAAAGTTAAACCCAATGAATGGATTAAAATCTTATATGGGACAAAAAAAAAAAAATTTTGATAAGCATAATTATTTGCAAGTACAATTGTTTTAATTTAAAAAAGCTCATGCGATGGATTGGTTGGTCTTTATTACATTCCTTCGTTACTTCGTTCTATGCTTATCTGCCCTAAAAATCACAGCATATTTTTTGCCCTTTATTAGCCAATCTCTTTATAACATTCCTTCGTTTGCTTAATGTAGCTGTAGCTGTAAGTGGTCGTAAGACTCAGCTGTGTAACCACTCCTCCTCCCATAATTTTGAATGGGAAAAACGAAAATTATGTAGAAATTTGGCAGAAATATTGCAATAATTTGCTATTATTTCGTTCAAAATGAATGTTTGCCTATTTCAACCTACAGCTTTCCAAGAAGAAGTTATTAAGTGGTGCTCTTTCTGTAATTTTTCTTTTCTTTTTCAATTTCATTTCAATGTTACATTCAAAGTGAGTTTCTAATTGAACTCTGGTCATGTAATTTCTATTCGTCTGTCTAGCTGATTCGTTTGGGTGTTATAGCCAGCAGTTAAGCTGAGACTTTGTTAGTCGTGTACAAGCAACCGTTTTTTTTTGTTCTCTCTTCCTTTCTTTTTTTTTTTTTTTTGTCTTTTGTATGCGAGGGAGCACCTTCCGCTTTAGTCTTTTCGCAACCAGCATCTGAAGATCAAAAGTTCTATTTATTAGGTATTGTGCAGAAAAAATATTTGCGCTGTATTATTCACTTGCAATTAATCCAGGATGCTTTGAACAAGTAAGCTAGTGCAAGCCTTTTAAAAAATCGAAACTGGTTGTCAACTCACTAACAAGTAAGAACTCTTCTCAACAATTCATCACATTATTTTTTAATGTAGCAAAAACGACTCACAAGCAGCCTGCCAAATTATCAGTTTACGTAAAATATTATTACCCGTTTTCTTTGTTGCTGTATATTTAGTATTAAGTAAATACGTAAGAAGGTTTATGTGTCACTATTGTCATGTTTCATTATAATCAAAACTAAATTGAATAACCATCAAGTTACTTTCCAATGAATGGATCTCCAGATATCTCTTTAGCAGCCAGCAAGATTTATAATTGTACTACCAATTACTGAATAATTCAAATTATGACCATAATTGCTTTTAATGCAGTTTCCATCGCTTGCATCACACCAATGCAGCTTACAGACTCTTACAAAATAATAAATTTTTTAGCCAACTTCGTTCACTTTGTCCCTGTTCCATTTACTCCAAGACAAAGGCTTCCACACAAAAGTCGAGGATTAGTGTAGGTAGGGTTCTCTTTTTGATATTTAATTCTACTTCATCAAGTAATTGAGCCAGCTCATCGTTTGAATCTCTTCTTTGTGAAGCTGCTTCGCTAAAACTTGATTTTTTTATTCCGCTATATCAGAAACAGCATATACATATGTAATTATATATATATATATAGATATTCTTCGTGATCACTGTAGTTTCATTAGCTTTTCTATTTTTTTCCTAAATCCAATACTCTCCTTAACTCTTTCTATACCTTGATATTCTCTCGTCTCTAAAACAAAAAGTATCCCTAGTGCTAACTCCCTTCTACCTCTAATCCAACTTTAGTCAATCCTTACTTAACTCTTGTCACTCCTTTATAGTTTTTTTTAATACCTCTAATTCTTTTTCATTCCTTTATTGAACAATGCAATTTTCCAAATTAACTTTATCCTTAACTACTGCCTTTTTAATTGTTAACGCTTTAGCGGCTCCAACAAAACAAGAACAAAAACGTGATGATGATCCAGTTGTCGTTCATTTGAAAACTACGGTTCACAATACCAAAACAAATGTTCACACTGTACAAGGTTCTACTTCAACTAAAACAAATACCAATATTGATACCTCAACTGCTACTGTTACTCATTACACTGCTACTGTTACTGAAACAGTAACAGGAGGTGATAATAAGGTCTATACTACTACTGCTACTACTCCTATTGAAAATACTAACGTTGAAGAAGAATCTCCATCTACCACTTTTGAAACAGCCACAGAAACAGCTGTTGAATCTTCAGATTCAGTGGAAACCACTGAAACTTCTGAAGCTGCTGAAACTTCTGAAGCCGCTGAAACTTCTGAAACCTCAACTGAAACTACTGCATCATCGTCATCTTCTAATACTCCAACAAAAACAACCTCCTCTACAGCTGCTGAAACTACCTCTGATTCAGCTAAAGTTGCTCAAAAATCAGCCGTTGCAGCCACTACTTCAAGCAGTGCTAGCGCAGCTGCCGAAACTTCAACTTCTTCAACCCTCGTTGCTGCAAGTTCAAGTGCATCCAATGCTCCAACTATTACTGATTTTGCCAATATTCCTTCTTCAACTGGTGGATGGATTATTGATGATGTTAGTACTTCTACTCAAAGTGGAGGTGTTTGTGTTGTTGTATATGATTATTATGCCGCATCTGAATCTGAAGATACTGTTACCTCAACCTCAACAATTTATAAAACTGTAACTCAAAGCTAGAATAATATGATTTATCATATTTGTATTCATTCTTATTTATGAGTTATGTTTTGTCTTCTTTCCGTTTGGTTTTATAAATTTTGTATAATAGCTGTATAATAGTTTCAGATTTAGTTGTTTGTTTTTCATTTGGTGGTAGTTCTAAATCGTGAGTTGGTTTTTCAAAATTTCTTAGAGCAAGAGTTAACTAATTTGCAACTGAGAATAAAATCAATTTGCACAAAAATTTGGTATTTACAGTCTCTCTCTTTTCCCTCTCTCTATTTTCCTATGAAGTAATGCACTTAAGCCCATTACTTCCATCTCTTTCCTTTTTTTTATATATATAATTCACTAGGGTACGTGTGAGACATTTCGGTTTCCGTCTTTCCTCTATATTTAGTGTTTCCCATTTTATGGTTTCTTGTCTTTCCTTTTAAACTCCTTGATTACTATTCTGTTTTAACCACCAATCTTTTGCTATACTCTCCTTAATATATGTTATCTCTTTGAAATCTATCTTCGTATAATCCATCTGTTTTTCTTCGTAGAAGCCATCTGTTGGTAGCTTTGCTCCTTCTCATAACAGTGATCGTGTAAACTATTTATCTCATTCCCAGTGTGTAATTGTTAAAGCCTTTTTCTTTTCTCAGCCAAAATGTTTTGGCAGCATTTTTTTTGATTGTGAAAGGACTCTAGGGCTTGTGCCCTCAGTGCGAAAGTTTACAGCACGTGAGTTCCATCCCCCTGTACATAATTTTTAAAAAAAGAAAGAAAAAAGTGAGGAACCTGGCGAAAATTTTTCACCATCTCACCTAACAAAACAAAAAAAAAAAATGAGCAAAAAAAAATGGGCTACTAGCAAAAAACTTCACAGTGGAAGAAGTACTTTCTCATTAATTTGCCCAGTACACACCGTGAGAAAACTAGTGGTTGGAAAATACACCTTAGTTCTTTTAATATATTAAATTTTTTTTACTTAGTTATTTTCCTTTCACTTACACCGTCATATCGAAAACACATTAAGACACAATGGGTATGTTTGACACCATGATATCGAATAGAATGAACAGGAAACAGTAGTTGAAGAGAGCCCATTAAGTGGGTAAAGAAACGGGAGTGTTAATTATATCAAGAAAAGGGTTTTCAAATTTTTTTTTTCAAGATGTCATATTGATGAAAGATGAATAAGAAGAGTAACGAAATGAACAAACCTCAGAAGGGAATGGATTGTTACGTTTGATTTGAACTGAAATTATTGAACTGAGATGATTTTCTCTATTCGATGAAACATTAGTTATTCAATACATCTACCTATTATAAAAATCGGTCCTTTGATGATTACAGTTTGAATATTCACTGCATGAAGAAACTTTTCAATACACTGTGGGCTACTTTTCAATTATTTGTTCATAAGAAATTATGAATATTAATACTAACAATATTTTTTAGTTAACGTTCCAAAGACTAGAAAGACCTACTGTAAAGGTAAGGCTTGTCGTAAACACACCCAACACAAAGTTACCCAATATAAAGCTGGTAAAGCTTCTTTATTCGCTCAAGGTAAAAGAAGATATGACCGTAAACAAAAAGGTTACGGTGGTCAAACCAAACCAGTTTTCCATAAAAAGGCTAAAACTACCAAAAAAGTTGTTTTAAGATTAGAATGTGTTGTTTGTAAAACTAAAGCTCAATTAAGTTTAAAGAGATGTAAACATTTCGAATTGGGTGGTGATAAAAAACAAAAAGGTCAAGCCTTACAATTCTAAGGGTATTGTTGGATTCATCAAAACTTTACTTTTACTATCTTTATAACTTTTTATATGTAAATTATATTATATATAAATAAAATATAATTATTGAAACTACTTCACTTTTGTAATGAACCTTTACCAAATGTAATTATAAAGAATTATCCGGATCGAATCAGTATTACTAGTGTAGTAACTAGTAATTCTAAAGCTTGTAAAAAGAGAAGGCCCCAAATAGAATGTACGGGTTTAAAATCCATTTTTTTTCTCTTCTCTGGTGTACGGGTCCTTTTGATTCGGAGGATCTTTAAGATCACCATATTCCCCAAGCCCAACTCGGAAGCAAGAGAATCACGTCCCCCCAATTGTTAAAAAGAGTATACTACCTTGGAGTACCTGGTGAATAACAAGGTACCTATTATCCATAATCAAAAACAGTTAAAATAGGAGTTTAGCTAATGAAACAATACAATCCTACACAAAAATACTCTATACAAAGCAAATTTACAAAAAAATCAATTTTTTACTCCATACAAAACAAAAAAAAAAGCCAAAAAAACGGAAAAAAAAAAAAAAAACACAACAAAAAGATCAACAAACAAACACAGGCAAAAATGAACCTTGAGAATTTTTTATTTTATTTTATATATTTTTTTTTTTTTTTGTTTGTTTAGTGGGTTGGTTTTCGGTTTTTGATTTGAATTTTCGTGTTCCATACAAAGACAACACATAACTTATTCAAATTGAATAAGATTTCGTCAATTTAATTAATTTTGGAAGAGATCTTTTCAGAATAGATAATCCAAAGTAAGAAGTCAACTCTTCAATTTATTCTTTTTTGTTCAAATCAGTCTCAACACAAAATTACTTTTCCCACCGGTTGAATAATTTTACAAATACTGGATTGAACAGACGAGATTGATCTGGAATTTCAAACAAACATTGTTGATTTAAATACTTTACGATTCCCATTTAGCATTCTTCTTTTCCATAAGTCCTTTCGTTGATTTAAGTCGAAACTTTGTTGGTTGGAATAAGTTAATATAGTTTAATCATGAACTTTGATTTTCTTTCTGAAGAGCAAAAACAGCTTTACTTTCAACAACAAGCTCAGCAACAGCAACAGCAACAGCAACAATCACAGTTTTCATATTTGCAAAATGATACTTCCCAAGCGGATTTACAAAAATTACAACTTCAACAACAAAGATTAGAATTAGAGCAACAGTATTTACATCAACAAGAACTAAACGCACGTGCTTCACAACCACATCAAGCTCATGACGATGATCATAGTTTTATGGATGAAGATACTAGTGGAGTAATGGAAAATCCACCAGTACAACATGAGTTAGCTGGACCAACATCTCCCTTGGTTAATCCTCAAGCAATGTTTCAAGCATCTCCAACTTTCCTGTCATCGAATGAATTTGGAAATGGTCATAACAATGATCAAGTTTTATTTGGGAATTCAAATATAAATGGATCAAATTTCAATCAAAGTCCTCAAAATAATCTTAATACAAATAGTCATAATTACAATAATTTTCAATCGATCGATTCAAGAAATTCTTTGAATTTCAAACCCCCAACTTTTACTACTTTGAATAATAACTCAAATAGTAATTTATCAGAAATTAGTAATTCTAATTCTCTTACCAATTCATTTCATGAAAATTTGGCTTTTAATCATAACAATAATAGTTTAACTCAAGTTGATAGAAATTCTCCTCTTCAACATATCCAATCTATTCAACAACAGCAACAAACTTCTCCTCAAGCCGATGCTATTCCAATGTCTCCAATAGAGCAAAATCATGCTCAACAGCAGGCTCAACAACAACAGTTGGCTCAACAACAAGCTCAAGCTCAGCAACAAGCTCAACAACAAGCTCAACAACAGCAGTTAGCCCAACAACAGGCTCAAGCTCAGCAACAGGCACAACAACAGCAATTAGCAGAACAACAGGCACAACAACAAGCACAAGCACAAGCACAAGCACAGGCTCAAGCACAGGCTCAACAACAAGCAAGGGTACAACAACAAGCACAGGCTGCTCAAACTCCACGTCAGATACAACCTACTTCTGAGCCATCAAGTGCCAAGCAACAACAACCAAAGCAACTGGTATCGGTTCAAGGAACTCCTGTTAATCGTGGGAATAATGAACATGGAAGCCCAGTCAAGAATAATTATGTTTATTTCAATCGTCAACCAAATTTATTAAATAAAATAACTCAAGATAAAGCATCATCAATTAAATTGAAATTAGAAAATTATTATCAAATGTCAGTTAGTCATGCAATTGAAAGAAATCAAAGAAGATTAGATTTAGAACATAAATTAATGAATGAAGATTTAGGATCAAGTGAAGAAAGGAAAAATCGTCAATTACAAAACTTGGGTAGAAAAGAATCACAATTTTTAAGATTACGTCGTACTAAATTATCATTAGAAGATTTTGTAACTGTTAAAGTTATTGGTAAAGGTGCATTTGGTGAAGTTAGATTAGTTCAAAAAAGAGATACTGGGAAGATTTATGCTATGAAAACTTTATTAAAATCTGAAATGTATAAAAAGGATCAATTAGCACATGTTAAAGCCGAAAGAGATGTTTTAGCCGGTAGTGATTCACCATGGGTAGTTTCATTATATTATTCATTTCAAGATAGTCAATATTTATATTTAATTATGGAATTTTTACCAGGAGGAGATTTAATGACTATGTTAATTAGATGGCAAATTTTTACTGAAGATATTACGAGATTTTATATGGCAGAATGTGTTTTAGCAATTGAAGCAATTCATAAATTAGGATTTATTCATCGTGATATTAAACCCGATAATATATTAATTGATATTAGAGGACATATTAAATTATCAGATTTTGGATTATCAACTGGATTTCATAAAACCCATGATTCCAATTATTATAAAAAATTATTAGAAAAAGAGCAACAACAACAACAACAACAACAAAATTTAGGAGTACCTGGTAATGGAACGATGAAAAATGGACGTAATTCAATGATGGTTGATGCAATTAATTTAACCATGTCAAATAGACAACAAATTCAAACCTGGAGAAAAAGTAGAAGATTAATGGCATATTCAACCGTTGGTACACCTGATTATATTGCACCTGAAATTTTTATTCATCAAGGATATGGACAAGAATGTGATTGGTGGTCATTAGGAGCAATTATGTTTGAATGTTTAATTGGATGGCCACCATTTTGTAGTGAAACACCTCATGAAACTTATAGAAAGATTTTAAATTGGCAAGAAACTTTAATTATACCAGAAGATATTCATTTATCACCGGAAGCTGAAGATTTAATTAGAAGATTATTAAGTAATTCTGAAGATAGATTAGGTAGATATGGAGGAGCAGAAGAAATTAAACAACATCCATTTTTTAGAGGAGTTGATTGGGATACTATACGTAAAGTTGATGCTCCATTTATACCAAAATTAAGATCAATTACTGATACTAGATTTTTCCCAACTGATGAATTAGAAAATGTACCAGATAGTCCAGCATTAAGTAAAGCTCAAGAACAAAGAGAACAAGGTAAAGTTGGTAATGGTAATATTAAAGAAGATTTACCATTTATTGGTTATACCTATTCAAGATTTGATTATTTAACTAGAAAAAATGCATTATAGATTATATAAAAAATATATATATATAAACATTATACCGATAACTTGTATATTGTCTTATACCGATAATTTGTATATTGTCTTATACCGATAATTTGTATATATTATTGTCTTGTACTGATAACTTATATATTGTCTTCTAATGATACCTTGTACTACCATGATACTATGCACATTGCCTTATTTCCTAATCCCTTGTAAAAATTACCTTATATCCTTATTACCTTGTACAGTGCCTTATTCCTTTTAACCCTTGTAATTGTTATACTTCTGCCTTATTCATATCCAATACCCCGTGAGGAACGGCGATGCAAAAAATAAAGAAGGGCTGATAAATTCAAATCAGTCTCACACGGGTTTAATGATATAACCGAGAACTCCATTACGGCCTCTAATTCCTTAGTGGAAACCGATCCATTACATAAGCACCTCCCAATACTATCAAAAATAAAGCAGCAAAACTGAGACAATAACATTCTCAATTAAACCTACTTTAGGTTATTATTAGGAGTTCTATTTCCGAGAAGTACCGAGTCTTCCGATCACATGACATGGGTAATATGTAAGGTATGTAAAGTAATGGGTTAAATCTAACGATATTAATAATAATAATAATACTAATAATGGCAATATGGTAAGAATTAAAGAATAAACTTTTTTTTTTCTTCCTTTACGAAGTGGAGTCATTCTTTCTTTAAAATATATATCCCTTGTATCAAATTGAATTGGAATTAGCTGATGTCTGGTTGATTATTGCAATTGACAAATTAAAACAATTGCAAATTGTAAGTAAGAAAATCTAAAACAAGGCAAGGAAATTTGAGCAAAAAAAAAAAAACAGTAGAAAAAAGAAACGAATTTCTAGACACAAACGAATGCAACCTTTTTTTTTTTTTTTTTTGCTGCGTTTTATGTGAGTGCTTTTTTTTTTAGTTTTGTTAGTGTTTTTTCTTTGCTTATATATATTTAAACAAGTTGAATTCCCACTCAACTCGAATCGCTTACGCTTTTTCTAATCACGTAACGCCACCAATGAGAATTCAACTTATACCTCTTGTTGTTTTATTGTCAGCCCTGATAGTCAATGCTAGCAGTAACAATCCCAGTCATGAACATCAGCTCGAAGAAGAAGCCAGTCCAAGTTTAACCGCGCTCGGGTCAGATGAATCTTTACCGTATCTAGCCGCTCATAATCATGATGAAGATGACCATGAACAACAAGCTATGGAGACACCAATACCCCATTTAATGATGCATGAACATGGGAAACCAATACTTGAAACCCATTTACAACCTTTGGAGAAGGCTTGGTGGGATAAGTATAATACAACCACTTATTTTACTGTTGAAACTAATCATAAATTAAGTTTATATTTACATATTGCTAGTTTATGTTTTAGTTTTATTATGATATATCCAATTGTTTTGGTTTTAAATAATGTTCATCATATTGCTTATTTACCATTATTAACTTTACATGTTTTATTGATTGTATTTTCCTTAATCAATTATTCAACTTTTATTAATTCAATTCCAACTTTATATCCAGGTAATGCTTATAATAAGATGTCATGGATTTTGTTCTTTTCTACCGTTATTCATTGGGTGACTGCCGTTTTATCCGTTGGTTATAAATCAATTAATCTTCAAAATCGTTCTTTATTCACCATTTCAGGTGGTGATGATGATTATGCTGATTATGATGATGATGATGATGTAGTGACTAGAGTTGAGTCGGGATCCTCTTCTCCAAATCATGATTTACATCGTTCCAGTACCAATTCTTCAAATTCATTTGAATTAACTAGCATGCATTTGAAAACTTCTCAAAATTCCTTATTACCAAGTTCATCGCCTCCTAATGCTACTGATTCTTCAAATAATAATCATACTTCTTCTTTTAATTATCAAAAGGCTCCAAAAAAATTGATGTTTTTATATAATTTACCTTTGGTGAAAAAATTAATTGATGTTGCCGGTAATATTTCTTGTTATACTAATAATGTTTTGAATTGGTATCATTTCTTTTATTTCTTGGTTTATCTCCCAACGATGATTGCTACTTTCCTTCTTTTAGGTAAAGGTAAAACCGTTTTTAATTTATTGGCTCACTTTATTAAAGGTGGTGTTTTCTTCTCTTTAGGTTTACTTTATTTGGCACGTTATTGTGGAGCTTTTACTAATAAAGGTTGGGCTTGGAATCATAAATTCATCTTTAGACATCGAAAATTAAATAGATTTGATCGTTTATGGCAATCAGCTGGTTGTTGGACAATGGAATTGATTGAATCCGGTTTAATTTTATTTTATGGTTGTACAAATGTCTTTTTAGAACATTTATCAAATTCTGGTGGTGAATGGTCTTCAAAAGATTTACAACATGCCTCAATTGCTTTTATCTTTATTGGTTTAGGTTTCTGTGGGGTCTTAACCGAAATGAAATTAAATAATTGGAGATTTGATAAAGCTAAAGATAATTTCAATATCATTAATAATTCAGTTGATGATTCAATTATTAAAGCTACCCCTGGATTTTCTCCAAATCCTTTCCCAATCTTAACTATTTATTGGACTGGATATTTAATGTCAAAACATCAACAAGCTTCAGAATTATCGACAAATATTCATGTCCAATGGGGGAATCTTTTTGTTATTGCTTGTGCTTTTAGATTCTTGACTTATTTATTAATGTTACTCTCTCCTCCAAATAAAAACTTGGTACAACCTTCAAGACCAATCACTGAATTAATTGCAAGTTTTAGTTTAATTTGTGGTGGTTTGATTTTTATGGAATCAACCGACCCAATCATTTACTGTTTTGAATATAATGGTATTACTGAAATGTTCACTCTTAATATTAGTCTTGGTTTCGTGGCTTTATTAGTTGCCTGGGAAATGGCTATCTTTGCTTTTAAAGATTGGTTAAAATCAAGAAACTAAAATCCTTTCTCAATCATCAATCATACGTGGTCACCTTTTAATGATTTCAATTTTAATTTAATCGTGAGTGGTCATAATTCACATTGCCAGAGTGCTTGCTCTTTTTTTGCTTTTTTTTTTTTTTTTTCATTTTTATTCTTATTATTTTCCTGTTTTTTGCTTTCTGCATCTTGTTTCCCTTTTACAAAAGGTTGATTATTTAATGATTGATGGTATCGGTGGGCTATTCTCGCTGGTTTTCGCTTTTTTGTTTTGTTCCTATTTATTTATTTTAATGCTTAATTTTTTTAATATGAATCTTTACATAAAATCTATCATATATACATATATGCCCTAATGTCTCCCAATTAAAAGAAAAAAAAAGAAAAACAGAAAAGTATATAATTGATGACTATCTCTTAATGTTAATGTTTAATTTTTATTTAATATCTCCCTAATAATACCAATCTCTGTAGGTCCTGTACTACAACAACCCCCTATTATCTTTAAGTTTTTGTTTTGAACCCATTTGTTCACCAAGAATCTCCACTTTTCAATATTTGTCAAATGACTATAATCTGTTCCAAGTTCATAATAATCACCAAATCCTAAGTTAGGATAAGTGATTAATGGTAGTTCATATGACAGTTGATTTAATTGATTAAAGATATCTTCAACTAGTACAAAATCAACACAATTACATCCAATACCCACCAAATTATTACGTAATTTCAACGACTTATCCAATATATTATCTAAATATGTAATAACCTCTTGGATGGGTGTCCCATCGGCTAGCTCAGTTGGTGATTTCATACTCAAACTTATTGTGAAAAATTTTAAATTGTCAAGTCTATGCAAAATTGATAATATTACTTTGAATTCTTCAAAGTTTGGAATTGTTTCAAACATAATTAGATTAACTTTCTTATGATTGTTAAAATAACAAATCATTGGCAAGTGATACTCTCTTATTGTTTTAGAGTTGGCATTCATATATTGACCGGTATATTCTGCTCCATTTGCTAGGTACCCTCCGTATGGTCCAATTGATCCTCCAATGAATACTTTCTTTGTTGTCAGACTACCTGCTTTATACGCTAACTCAATGGCTTTATCCCATATATCATAAACCTGCATATCTTCGAAGTTGCAATGCTTTTTTAAAGTATCCTTAGAGGCTTGATAGGTAGAAGTCGTAACTATATCTGCTCCACTTTCGGCGTATTTTTCATGGATTTGTTGAATGAGTTGCGGCTCTTTAATTAAGACTTGAGTCAGCCAAAGGGGATGCAGTTTTATTTGAAGTGGCGATCCAGGTGGAACTATTGACTCGAGCTGTGTTCCTAATGCACCATCAAGGACTAATCTATTCATGTTGGCTCTTGATATTTGGCTGCTAATTGTAAGAAAAACTCTTTACTACAAAAAAAAAATTAAAATAGACTAGTGAGAAAATTTCAAGGTTTTTTTTTTTGTTGTTGCGATGTTTTCGTTTGAACGAGAAAAATATGAAATATTTCACTTCAATGTTAAAGCTGGCTCTCTACATTCACTTGGTACCGTATCAACAAAACAAAGATGGACTTTAACCCGGGAAAGAGAACAAGAGACGATTTTGAAGAACTGCAAGGTGCACAATTCAATGCAGGTCCAATAGATGATTATGAATCGAAGAAACAACATATCGACCCAACTACTGAATTGATATTGAATATATGTAAAGATATCAGAAGATTGGGGGAAAATAATAATATAGCAAACCAAGTTGATGAAATATCTTACTTTTCCAATCCAATTGTGGCAGAATTTGAAAAAATTGATAATTTAAGGATATCAATCTTGAATACTTTATACGCTGTTGTCATTGAACAACCCCAAAAAATCAATTGTTTAAGTATATTAATTTTAATTTGTAATGCCAAAAATTTTTTGATTTCTAAATATGTCATTGAATTCTTTCATGCAAAGATGCAAACATTGTTAGATGAGGTGAAGAATCAACAACAAATATCAGAAGATGATATCGAGGTTGATAAAGACGATTCAAAACCAGAAATTAAAGATTCCAAAAGCGATGCATTCAATGAAGATGCTGGTATATTTAACAATTTAAAATCAATTTTAAAGTTTTTGGCAACCTTATCCCCAATTATAAATGATTATTCGATTATTAATGTGTTCAAACAATTCTTGACTTTATCCATAGATTTACAAAATTCTGATGAAAAAAGAAATGGTGTTGCAGAAGAGATATTTTATAATGTTTTGATTGCATTACCATATTTATTAAGTAATGATTTCTCTGATGAAATGATCAAACATGTTAATGAATTAGTTGATTTGAGTCACACTTTCGAAATCAAAGATAAAGATGAATCAAGTCAAATTTCAATTTGGGAACCTTTTGATTCAAAGTCGGGAAATTTTGATAATGAATTACCTTATCAACTGAAAAAAATGATCAATTTGATTTTACCATCTATTATAAAATTACAAGGAGAAGACAAATCATGGAATAATTTGAAGGATAAATTATTCATCAACTTTAAGGAATTAGCCGATCCGATTATTGAAAATTCTTTAACAGATAACTCCATCTCAAATGAAATTGTGAAGCATCCGTTACCTCAGTTGTCAATTCCATCATTGGATTCATTGAAGAATTATCAGCCAAAGGGTTTGATCGATAACTTATGGAAGAAACATCCAAGAGTTTTGTTTCAAGTTTACAATATAACTACTGAGTTTGAGACTGTTCCTTCAATTGATTCATATCACGGATTATTCTTCAAAGATTTATCTTTTGATATTTTAACTAATTTATCATTCAATCAAAAGGAAGCTTCTATTCAATTATCAATTCTTGATTTATTCTTTTCAAGAAACTTGTTCACACCTCCAGGTTCCTCTATCGATCAATTGAGTATGATACATCAAGACAACGTATCAGGCGAAAACACTCCCCCATTGTCTACTTGGAAAGTTGAAGATGTTGCCGTAGAAAGTATTTTGACCATGATTTTCCAACTTCCAACCCCGTTACACTATGAAATATATTATTATACTGTATTGATTGCCTGTTGTCGTGAAAGTCCAGAATCTATTGCTCCGGTCTTTGGTAGGGCTATTAGATACTTTTATAATCATTTGGAGATGTTGGATTATGAATTGAAAATTAGATTCTTAGATTGGATGACTATTCAAATATCAAATTTCGAATTCAGTTGGAAATGGGACGAATGGGTCGAAGATTCTATCAAGTTATCAAATTTAAAGTATCACCCAAAAAAGAATTTCATTAAGAATTTAATTTCCAAGGAAATCAGACTTTCAAATAAAAATAGAATCAAAGATAGTTTCGTTACTATGAAGCCAGATCCAGAAAATGATGATGAAACCATTTTAATTCACTTGGATGAATTTCATAAATACTTAAATATTTCATTATTCTCGAACGAAGTTGAGTATATTATTAACTATGATAGTGACTTATATGGATCCAGCAATGAGGAAAATAAAAATTTAATATCCGGATTAATACATGAAAGGAAGGAAAGTATAAACCCGTTAGCTATTTCACCTCAAGAAGAATTGATCTACAATTTTTCTAATCCACAATTACCACTCAATGAAGTTTCAAATAAGGTTTATGACTTTGTCATTAGTAATTGGAAACCAAATGAAGAATTCAATGAATTAGTTAATTCAATATTGGAAGAATCATCAAAAATTGAAAGTATCAATCCGGAAAAATATTTAATTAACTTGATATTTCAAACCTACGCCTATATTGGATCAAGATCGATTTATTCTATTGTTAGTATATTAAGTCGTGATGTTAATAAGTTAAAATTCATTAGTGGAGTTCAAATTCTTGAAGAAGATTACCAAATTCCAAATGAATATAAATTTGAGGATTTAAAATTAAACGAAGAACAATTCACTAATCGTCAAAATTGGGTAATCGAATCGATTTTCAGAATTTGGATCCATCAACCTCAAGTTTCTTTCTTGATCTTAGAATACTTGATTGAATTTGGTATCTTGAAATCAAATTTCTTAATTGAAAAATCCTTGAATCTAGATTTTAATTTGATTATTGAAAATGTGTCCTGTATGGAGTCAGTGAATAGGATTTTAAGTATCAGTTCCAAGAATGACAATGGAGATGATTTTAAGAATTCAATTTTACTTTTATTTAAATTAATTGTTAATAATTTAAATACCATTGCTGAAGATAAATTACAATTGGAGGATCCAGTAAACGGACATGTTGAAATAGTTAAAAACTTTGAAAAAGAACAATTGGAAGATGAGTCTTTAATGCATAAAATTGATCACCAATGGTTATTTTACGAATACAGAGGTTTATTAAAAAGTTATTTAAGAAAATTTGTTGATTATAATAGTAAATATTTTGATGATATTACCGAGGTTGTTAATAATATCAAAAACAGCTCAGTCAAACAAGATGTTTTAAAATGGATTGAGGAATCAAAAGTTTAGGTTTATATGTATTTTTAATATATTTTTGTTAGTAATTAGGTAATTAAGTAAGTATGAGTAGAGAATAACAGATAATGACTCAATTTATTTGAATAAATTGCAAAAAACTGTCGAAATTTTATTTGAATTGCGACAATCAAAACGAACAAAAAAAAATTGTTCACATCAATTATAAATTGATTGAATCTTTCAATTTATCCATTCGAAAACATGCCAGAACCAGATAGTTTAGCTATTGAGACAACCAATCTTACTTATTCATTCAGTAACAATAAGAAAATTGGATTAGAGAATGTTAATTTGAAAATTCCATGGGGAAGTACGAATTTACTAATTGGGCCAAATGGAGCTGGAAAATCCACTTTATTAAAAATTTTAGCTGGTAAAACTTTGATTAAGAAGGGATCATTGAAGATTGGCGGGTTCGATCCGTTTGAATTCTCGATTAATAGAAACGAGCAACATAATTCCGATATTAATAATAATATCACATATCTTGGAACTGAATGGGCTGCCAATCCGGTAGTTAAAAGAGATATACCAGTGAAACTATTAATATCATCAATTGGGGGAGATATTTATAATGAACGTAGAGATGAGTTAATAAGGATTATGGATTTGGATCCTGATTGGTCAATGGCGTATATATCTGATGGGGAAAGAAGAAGGGTTCAATTAGTGATGGGATTATTAAAGCCGTGGAAATTATTGTTATTGGATGAAGTTACGGTTGATTTGGATGTTATAGTTAGACTGCAATTATTAAATTTTTTGAAAAGAGAATGTAAAGAGAGAAATTGTTGCGTTATATATGCAACTCATATATTTGATGGATTAGGTAAGAAATGGTGTGACAGAGTAATTCATCTTAACGGTGGTAAGAAATTAGATGATATTGATATGAAGAGTATTCAATTTTCAAATAATATTGAAGAAGTTAAGGTAGCTGATAACAAATTCAACGATGATGGAAATCCAACCAATAAACCAATTATAATTGGATTGGCCGAATCATTACACCCTTTAGCATTACATTGGCTTTATGAAGATTTAATTGAAAGAGGGTCAAGAGAAGAAGAGAAGTTGAAGATGGCACAAAGACATAATGATTGGAATAACGCAAGGGATGGAAAATATTTTGATAATGAGTCTAAATTATCGGAATATTTCAAAGCTACAAGAAAGTATGAATAAATATATGTATGTAAAAGATTAATATATTAATATACAATTATAGAAGAGAAAGGGCATGCAAAATAGTCATTCATCATAGTAACAAGTTTCAAGTAAATAAGATTCCTTTAATTAGAAAACTTACTCTCTAATTCCAAAAATTTGATAATATCTTTTTGATTATTTAAAAATTGACTAAGTAACCAATTTTGATATTTTGAATCAATTAATTCTGATTTACTATATTCAAAATCTAGTAATTTTTCACTACTTGATAATTTTGAATCTTTTGGACTAAGCTTTCGTCTAATAATGTTCTGATGTCTTGCTGGTGACAAAGGAGTAGATGGTCCTCTCTTAGTAGATGTTTGTAATTTGGGACTTTGAAGTAACTTTTCAGTATTCGGCTTTGTTAAGCTAGGGATATCATTCTCATTCAGAAACTGTCCTTCCTTCATATTTGCTGGCTTGACGTGTATGGTGGTATGCGTTGGTGATGGCTCGGTAAGTGCCACTGTCAGAGACATGTTTATTAAATCCTTCTAGGTTTATATTGATTGCAAATTAAAGAAATCAAAGGATATTAATAAAGTATTGTTTTTGTTTACAAAAAACTTTTTTTGCTTCGTTTCTGAAAGTTTGTATGGGTGCACGGGTGTGACACACCGGTACTAAATCCTACTGCAAAATTTAGAATACCTTAAATATACAATTATATATATATATATATACATACATATAGAGAGTGTGTATGTATGTATGAATATATGATTGGTCTGTAAATACATCGTCATGGATCCTTCTAGTTGTGCAGTTCATCGAAAGCCCGTGAACCGTGAACATGAATTGGATAACTATATGCAATTGCTACTTGACAGATACCGTGACACCATCACTAAGACTCCAGAGATCTACGAGGATCCACGTAATAAGGTATTTCAATTCCAAAAGTACTTCCCTTCGACCTCGTTTCATAGAACATAGTAGGTCACGGTATTCTTCTTTGGCAGGATACTTCTTCCTCACTTAGTCTACTTAATTCTCTCATTTAGCTGACTTGGTATCTTAATTGCTAGTGTTACTTACAACAACCAATACGAAGTCAATAATTACCAAATAATTCTATTTACTCTTTACTAAAATTCACAAAACTCACAAAATTTTATTAGGTGGCTTTTGAAATTTTTTTTTTTTTTTCCTTTTTGTTCGAGTTTTTCACAAATTTTTTTTTTTTTTTTATATAACCCCATGCTTCGCTTTTGAAAAATTTTTTTTTTGTTTGTTTCTCCTTTCCTTTCCTTCTTTCTATAACAACAACATAATCCATTATAATGTCTGACGAAAGAACTTTTATTGCTATTAAACCAGATGGTGTCCAAAGAGGATTAATCTCTGCTATCTTAGGTAGATTTGAAAACAGAGGTTTCAAATTAGTTGGTATTAAATTAACTCACCCAACTGAAGAATTATTAAGAAACCATTATGAAGATTTACAAGAAAAACCATTCTTCCCATCTTTATTATCTTACATGTTATCTGGTCCAGTTTTAGCCACTGTCTGGGAAGGTAAAGATGTCGTTAAACAAGGTAGAGCTATCTTAGGTGCTACCAACCCATTAAACTCTGCTCCAGGTACCATCAGAGGTGATTACGCCATTGACATGGGTAGAAACGTTGCTCACGGTTCTGACTCTGTTGAATCTGCTAACAAAGAAATTGGTTTATGGTTCAAAAAAGAAGAATTAGCTGAATACAAACCAGCTTTATTCGGTTGGATCTACGAATAAGTTATTTAAATAACTCAATTGAAATTTTTTAAAAGAATGATACTAGTTTCTCTTCGTTTATTCTAGTTCATCTATTCGTTAATTTTATTATAATATATTCAACTTTCCATTAATTTATGTCCTTCTTGTAGTTAATTTGTAGCTTGAATTATTAAAGCTGGAGCTGAAATTTTTTCTTCTTTGGTATGGAGGTCGTGCGGAAGTGCTCCAATATGAAAAAATTGGTAAACAGCTACTTATGATGGGAAACTCAATACTTATTTTTATATAATCAATTACTTTTAAATAATTCGGTACTCTTTAGTTTGAAAGAGAATGTCGGAGGGTGGGGACTTGTTTGATCTTCCGGATTCTAATAATTATAATCATGAACAAAATAATGATGATCTTATACTAAATAATGATATTAATATGAATGATTCTAATAATCATGATGATATGGAATTAGACAATAATCAAGATGAAGAAGATGATGAAGCAAAGAATAATGACGATAATGAAGAAGTCGAAGAAGAAGAAGATGACGATGATGATCAGGATGAAGATGATGAAGATGAAGATGATGGTGATGGTGATGGTGATGAAGATGAAGATGAAGACGATGACGATGAAGATGATGATAATGAAGATGGGAAATTCATTGATGCAGAAGAGAAATTTACCGATGCTAAAGATGAAATACCGAATCCAAAACCAATTGATTCGAATAAGGATAAACAAATGGATATAGATACTAAGGAAGATCAAAATAAAGATAAAGTTAATCAAGAAGTATCAAATAAGAAAGAAGTTAATGAAGAAGATATTGAAATGGACGATATTGATAGAAATGACGAAGAGAATAATGATAAAGATCAATCGGAAAAACCTGATTCGAATAGAAAATTAACTCCGTTAGAATTCAGACACCAAACAATTGCAAAAGCTAAAATTGCAACGGTTTTCGATATTGTACCTTCGGTTGCAATTCCTTATACTTCTCAATGCCATTCACTTGCATTTACAAGTGGTCCAAAATGGATATTAACCGGGGGAGAAGATGGTTTTATTAGAAAATATGATTTTTTCCAATCAATTGAAGGTAAATCTCCTTTAACAATGGCTCAAAGACATAATTTAGTTGATTCAATTACAAAAGCAGGTGTCATTTCTTCTTATTGGGAAAATGAACAACCTTTAACCCAAAAACAATTGATGAAATTAAATCCAAAATTAAAACAAAGTGACTTTATTACCGGATCAGTGAGTTATGAACCAAAAATTAATCCGGTCTATTCTCTTGATGTGGAAAAAAATGGGTTTTGGTGCTTATCGGGGTTATTATCAGGTGGTATTTCTCTTTATACGATGATATATAATGAAGGATTTACTCATCATTATTTTAATCACGGTGAACGTAAAAGGCCACGTCCAACTTTAGATAATGGCCATAATGATGCAGTCTCAGTTTTAACTTTAAATTCAGATGAAAAGAAATTCTTATCTGGTTCTTGGGATAAATCTATTAGACAATGGGATTTGAATTCTGGTAAATGTATTAGTTTATTCTCAGGTAGCTCTGGTCAAATTTCAAATATCCAATATAGACCTCAAGGCTTAGAAGATGTCCTAATATCAATAAATGAATCAATGGATAATTTACCCTCTGGTCTGATAATTAATGGAAATGGTCCTTCCAACCCAGATAACAATCTTTCGGCAAAATCAGAAAACAACCAAAATAGTGATGTCGATTCCTTATTTGGTGACGATGAAGAAGATGATGATATTCATAAAGAGAAAGAACCCAACGATAAAAAGAGTCCATCACTCAACAAAAATTCTAATATCACGACCAGAACTTACAAAAATGATGATATATTCATGAGTTCAAGTATTGATGGTACTATTAATATTTGGGATGCAAGAACTTCTTCAGCAGTGTTAAGAATCGGGTTATCGGAAGGTATCCCTCCTTATTGTATGTCTTCAACATGGTCAAATGATGGTGAATATATTTATGCTGGTCGTAGAAATAGTACGGTTGAAGAATTTTCGATAAGAATGCCTCATAAGCGATCTCATACTGGTCAGAATAAAGATACCATGATTCCAAATGTTCTGAAATTATTACAATTCCCCAAAATTTCTGGTCCTGTTAGTGCTTTATCAACTATGCCAAACAATGATTTCTTACTATGTGGTTCAAATGACAATATTAGATTATACAATTTACAACTATATGATTCAAACTCATCGGCTTCAAACAACAAAGCAAAACAAGCTACTCCATTTTTAATTATTCCTGGTCACCATGGTGGTATTTTGAGTCATTTATATTGTGACGAATCTGGTAGATTTATGGTAAGTGCCAGTGGTAATAGAGGCTGGGGTCACTCGACGTATACCGATACTGTCCTTGTTTATGAAATTGATTTTGAAAATTAATTCTTGATATCTTATTGTCATGTTAATGACTTATGTAACTCACTTTTGTAACTTTATTAGACATTTCTATATAGATTTGAAATGTAAAAAGAAAATAAACGAATCATCATACGAAACTTAGCAAAAAAAGACTACATACAAATTCGGCTCCTTGATAGAAAAGTTTCACTTTAATTTGTATGAATTGCAAAAACTAATAAATAATGAATTGAAAGGGTAAATAAATAAACATAAGGCTCAACATAAAATTGAGAACGGAATCACGAAATAATACAAAAGAAATGAAATGATCAAACAAAAAAGAAGAGTTCAGAGAAACTCGCTAATTAAACTCGTATACATTCTCTCGAATGTTACCTAGTCCAATTTGCCCCATATGAATACCACGATTCACTACTCCACATGTAGCAATATAATTGAGAATACGTCCTAAGTTATTTCCAACACCAGATATCATGTTTATACTTTTCACCGAAATCTCATTCCCAAATTCACTGAATGGGACCAATCTTAAAATCCTTGGATGATTTCTAATTAGCAAGAAGTGCAATAAAAATCCTATAAGGCCGATTGTGAAACTGATCTTAGTGATATTGTTGAATAAAGAAAGGTTTTTATTGCGCTTAGTAACATCATTTGGCGAGCTACTGTCATCCATATCATCAGAGGTAGCACTGAAGAATTTTTTAAACAAAAGGGATGAAGTTTTGGCAATTTTTGTATTGATCGAAGAAGACGCAGATGTAAGACTTGACAAAGAAGAAGATAACAGTGGGTATGAATTATTCATGTCATCATCACAAACTGAACTCATTGAGGTAGCAAGTGAGTCTTGCTGTTCGAACACTTTTTGCTGAGCATCGGAGTCATACTTAGTTTGTTGAATCATTTCCTCATCCTGAATCTTGATCAAGCTAGCGAGGTCATCGACACAATCGGCATCGAGGGTGGATCCAGAGTTGGTGGACTTGGGTAAGGAGTCTGACAAAGACAAGTTCAATAAATAAGAATAATCTTCGTTCTTTGAAATACGATCGGTATTTATACTGGATGTATTTAATAAAACGGAATGTTTATTAAAATCATTGAACCATAAATCAAAAGTTTTGGCCCGATTGTCTAACTCACTAATGGGATAACTTTTGATCAATTCTTTGGTTTTGTTTAAT
The DNA here is from genome assembly GCA_030569195.1 of Hyphopichia khmerensis. Taxonomy (NCBI): domain Eukaryota; kingdom Fungi; phylum Ascomycota; class Pichiomycetes; order Serinales; family Debaryomycetaceae; genus Hyphopichia; species Hyphopichia khmerensis. The sequence continues at coordinate 166,191 of JAJMKE010000004.1, read as the reverse complement.
ATTTTTATCAAGTCAGAATCAGTCAAATCATCAAAAAGATTTGCAGGAGATACTAATGAATGAACCATATCGGTATCAATATGAGAGAAATCTAAACTTTTTTCACTACTCGAGCAAAGGAAGTCAGATAAATTTAAACTTTCAAAAATTTTTTCTTTATAGTGTAATAAGAACGAAACATATATGTATATATTTGCAAGCACCGAATTCTGGGCAAGTGTGAAATCCCAAATTACAAGCAAATGATGTAAATGATTGATGTCATGGCTGAAGAACGTCAAAATGGAGGACAACCCTTGGTAGAAAGTATAATCGTAGTATAACCCATCTGTAGCAAGGTAGATGTTACTGGTTTGTTTGATTAACTCGAAGAAAGTTGGGTCAACATTTTCCAATAATGTTGGGATTAACTTTAGATGATCTACAGAAAGATTGATATCTGTAATCATAAAATCTCTTAGATGGAATATACTGAGCTTTTCCAAGAGAGCAAAAGCCAACTCTTCATCAACTTTGGGTTGAGTTTGTGGGTTACTCTCGTAGCAAATCAACAATATTATGCTGGCAATATCGTGGTAACCTTGATAATAATTCAAGCAAGGATACTTTCTTAAAACTTTGATGATTAAACTCATCAATTTTTTTCTTAATTCTTCAATGTCAGAATTTGAATAAATAGTGGTATAAGAATCGGTTTGTGATTGTTGCAGGAACGATTGAACGTGTGATAATATGGTGAAAGATCTTTGAATATCTAATTTGATTTGATCTTCATCTTGATGAGGGGGTAAATCATTGAAATCTAAATCATCAAGTAGGAATGATGCATTTTGAGGTACACTCAACTTTTTCAGGGGTTTTATTGAAGAATCAGACGCTGAAATATTTTCATCGGTTATTTCAAAATCTGTTTTTAAAGCATCATTTTGGTTTTGATATTGATTTATCCCCAAAAGAATTGGCCAAACTTTTGACCTGATACGATTGTTGATTAATCCTTCAGTGGATTGCAGATATTCTAATAATATATCCTCTTGATTGTTGGCAAGTGCTTCATGTAGAGTTTTTGCTTTTAAGGATTTGATGGTATTACTTAAGGGTAAATATTCACTATTATAAAAGGACTTTCCCAAATTCTCTATATCCATCGACACCCAATCAGGGTGCAGTTGATTCAAAAGGTTGCTATTTGAAGTCGTAATTGTAGACATTGAAGTTATCGAGACAATTCAATTTTTTAAAAAAGGAAAAGAAACCAAAACAAAAACAAATAAATAAAGGCCAAAATGAACAGCAAAATGTATATAATAATGTAATTCTATCAATCCGATTAAATTCCAAGAATGGTTATAAAGTTTTGATAATGAAACGGGGAACTTTAAAGAGAATAACAGCTTTCAGCAAGGGAAATCCATAAAATTTCAATTACGACACAGCAAACTTCACCTAAGGTCAAAGAAATAAACGTCGTTGCAATATATTTGAAAGCTCTTTTGAGTTCGAGTCGCTAAACAGCCTGTTCTTCAAACCATAAACAGCTTTACCGATAAACTTGATCACCCAAGCAAAATCCAAGTTGACAAGTCTTGAGGTGGCAACCAGCTAATTGTGACTCTTAACTCCACAATTTCACCATAGATTAAACAATAAACAATAGCAGAAAGCTTTAAAATAACTCTTCCCAATGGATCTAGATTCTGGTTCCAAAAACTTAGGGATCTCAATAAGTTTTCAAGTATGGTTATTGTGTATCTTGAAATCTTTTGAGAAAAGCGACAACAGTTAAAAGTGCTTAAAAAAAAAAAAAAGGAAATGAATAAGGGCAAGTATGAATGTACGGGTGTATTTCATCGGTTGCAATGAAAATTTGCATTTTCTTTTATTTATTTATTTATTTATTTTAATATTTTTGTGCTTGAATAATACGGTAGTATAGAAGGCCATTCGTTTATGGAAAGTCGTCAATGAGGTCAACACACAAATGAGTATGCTGTGTAGCTGTTCAAATGAAAAGCATGGTTTTGTTCTAGACTAAGAAATTCTAAGACAAGTATGGGACTTATAAATATTGTTGCATGTCCCAATCTTTGGACTGTTAGCAAATGAAAACAACAAGTTTAAGAAGTATGGATTCCATTAAAAGTAAAATCGTTCAATCATTAATTCCTGGATTGTCCTCTAATCCTACGCTAGTTGCTGTATTAGATTCAATTGTTCCTTATGTAAGTTTAAGTACCATTGTTAAACTTCTTCCAATCATTAAACCATTCCTTGGAGATGAAAGTTCAAGTACTGCTCAGCCATTACTTGAAGCATTACTTGAAAATGATAGTAAAAAGTCCGACCATGTTGAAAGTCACGAAGTAGAAGCTTCACAAAATCATAAATATGACGTTAGTAAGCTATATGATTACCTTTTCAATAAAACCGATGAAAAGAAAGAGGAAAAACCTTTGGAAGATTATAATCCAGAGGAAATCGTTGAATTACTTAAAAGCAAAGATAATGGGAATTCTGATAAATTTAATAATTTTGTTGGTGAACATCAAGATGATATTAAAATGCTTTTCAAATCACTTATAAATCATGGTGAAAATGTTAAACGTAGTCAAAATTCTGATAAAGAAGTTAATTTATCCAGTTTTGCATCTCAACACGGGGACGATATTTTAACTTTATATTCATCATTCCTTCAGTTTGGTGAAGAAAATGAAGAATCAAATGAAAAGAAACACTAATTTAACTCCTTTTCATTCAAATTACCAACAACTAACCTTATATAAATCTAATACTCTTGTAATAAATGATCTTTAAAATCCATACACCGATACTATTAGTGTACACGGTCCAGGACCCAACGCGGAATTTATTAACTAATTCGCAAATTGAAAGTTTACCCCGGCATTTTTCAAAGCTGAAGTCAATGTAACATCATTTTTTTAACTACACCTTTCTTGTGGTCGATATTATAAGACTTAGTCTAGCAAATACTTCAGAGACTACGCCATAACAATGCCAACTTCAACCACACCTGCTAAACTTGCTGCCACCGATATTGAGCTTTTGGTGGAATGGAAGGATTCTTATGAAGGTCAGACCTCTAAGTTTCACCATATTTGGCTTCGTGACAATTGCCACTGTGACGAATGCTACTATGCTATCACGAAACAACGCTTACTTAACAGTGCCAGCATTAAACCGGACATCAAGCCAACTGAATTTGAAATCGAGGGAGATAGTAAGATTGTTATAGTTTGGAGTCAGGATAATCATCGTAGTGAATATCCAATCGATTGGTTAATTTGGCATTCGTACAACCCTAAGCTAGTCCCAACTGATTTAAAAGTCAAGGGTGAGAAGCAATACTTGCAAAGAGAGTTTTGGGATGTTAATTATATCAAGAACAACTTACCAAAAGTTGATTTCAAGCAGGTAATGAACTCATCAGATGAAACCGACCAAGAAGCCGCTATTAAGGATTGGTGCTTGAAAATTTGGAAGCACGGTTTTTGTCTTATTGATAATGTACCAGTCAACCCAAAGGATACAGAAGAATTATGTGAAAAACTAATGTTTATCAGACCAACTCATTACGGTGGATTTTGGGATTTTACAAGTGATTTGGCAAAAGCTGATACTGCTTATACCAATCTAGATGTAGGATCACATACGGATGGAACGTATTGGTCAGATACTCCAGGTCTTCAATTATTTCATTTGTTATATCATGATGGTACTGGTGGTACCACTTCATTAACTGATGCATTTTATTGTGCATCACTTTTACGTGAAAAATATCCAGAATCTTTTGAATTATTATCAAAGCTCCCAATCCCAGCTCATTCAGCTGGAGAAGAAAAGGTTTGTATACAACCTGATACCCCCCAACCAATCTTTAAGCTTGATAATCAAGGTGAACTAATTCAAGTCAGATGGAATCAATCAGACAGAAGTACTATGAATAATTGGGAAAATCCACAAGATGTTTTAAAATTCTATGAAGCAATCAGAAATTGGTATCTGATCATATCTGATAAAGAAAATGAATTCTTTTATCAATTGAAACCGGGTCAATGTTTAATATTTGATAATTGGAGATGTTTCCATTCGAGAACTGAATTTACTGGTAAAAGAAGACTCTGTGGAGCTTACATTAATAGAGATGATTTCGTTTCTAGATTGAAATTGTTGACTCTAGGTAGACAGGCTGTATTAGATTCAATTTAAGTAATCTTAAGGTAAAAAAAAAAAAAATGTATTAACTATATATTAAGAAATTTTGTAGGTTAGCTTAAACGAAAAGAGGAATCTTATCCCAGTCCCAAGGATCATTAAATCTTAAGCCGATATCTAATTTAGAAATAGTTTTAATTTCATCTTGAGATAAGTCGAAATCATTGACATTCAAATTTTGTAACAATCTATCTGGATTACTTGATTTTGGAATAACAGCAATACCTCTTTGAGTGGCCCATCTTAATAAAACTTGGGAACATGAAACGTTATGAGATTTAGCAATTGAAGAAATATCTGCATGGTCAAATAATTTTGGAGTACCAGCAGCTTTTGGATGGTTCAATTCAATAAATGATTGAGGACCAAAAGATGAATAGGCAGTAATAGCAATACCTTGAGATTGAACGTATTCAATCAATCTTGGTTGTTGTAAGTAAGGATGATGTTCAATTTGTAAAACAGCTGGTTTAATTTCAGCACCTCTTAATAAATCATTAATTAAAGGACCAGTGAAATTAGAAATACCAATTGATTTAACTTTACCCTTTTTAACTAATTTTTCTAAAGCCTTCCAAGTATCTAAAAGCGGAACATCTTCATAGATAAATTTATCACCATCTCCACAGTAAAAACCGGTTGGATATTTTTCTTCAAATGGAACGAATTTAAAGGCAATTGGGAAATGAATTAAGAACAAATCCAAGTATTCAAGATTCAAATCACCCAAGGTTTTATCCAAAGCTTTTTCAACATTATCAGGATGATGGAAACTATTCCAGAGTTTAGAAACAACAAATAATTCATCACGAGCAACAAGTCCTTCATCAAGAGCTCTATTAATACCTTCACCAACTTCTTTTTCATTACCGTAATCTTCGGCACCATCGAAAAGTCTATAACCAACCTTGATTGCATTATAGATTTGATCAGCACAAGAGTCTTTATCGACTTTCCAGCAACCAAATCCAACGGATGGCATATCGTAACCACTTGAAAGTTTAATTGGAGCGTTTCCTGACATGATTTATATAAAAAGACTAATACTTATTGATCAAATTTCAGAAAAGAAGATCAATTGACTAATTGAAAAAGAGTTAATTGAAAGTATGAAAAAAAAAAAGAACTTCAAATCACTACCTTTCAAGTACGGAAAGTATCCTTATTTAAATATTTCGCGGTTCAACCACTAAAATCAATTTAGTGCCGAAAATTTAAAGCAATATATCTTCAAACAATTGTTTTGCGCAAATTAATTAAAGGAGTAACCTTTATAATGAATAGTAAATTTCTTGATTACTAAAGTCAATGGAAAGGTTACTGGCTTGGGAATTAAAATTGTCAATAATGAAATCATTGAACAATTCATCCCCCGCAAAATGTACCTCTATAATAGAAAATTTCCGAGAATGCACCAATGTTGCACCATTCAAGGTAGTCTGATTTCTGGCTGCTTTGATTGGATTTTCCGGACTTTTATTGGGGGTTCTACTATGATGAACGGTTCGTGACCTTTGACATTGGCTCCTACACCTACTGCTTGTTCCCCTTTGATATTAAGTCAATATTTTTGTACCATTCAATGGGTGGATCGACCTTCTTAGTCTCCTAAGCAGTTTGTCCCCCCAAAATTGATTGTACTACGTGATTCAAATCTGTAAAGCGGAATAGCTAAAGTGCAAAATATCACGTGAGTGTGTCATGTTTATATTCAAGACACACATTCCTAATTCAGAAATGCGACAGATTGACGAGGCATCAACAGAACTACTAAATTTGGTTGAATTCAAAATATTCAAACCATCGAGTTTTTGATCGAAATTTCGTTTAATCGACCGGTTCACTTCTTTCCAACTCACAATCAGATTAGACAGCGTCGTAAGGAAACTGTTCTCCAGAAACAACTTTAGGCTTTTGATTTCATTTGTTTTTGTATTCTTCAATTGTGATTAACGATAATCGTTTGTTTTTGTTTTTTTTCACCTTGTTGACCATTAGCATAAGGTAGTAAAGAGTCCAATAATTTGCATCAACTTGATAATGTCTCAAATACCTTTATATTTGAAGATCAAATCGAATACCAACCCTATAACAGGATCGGTTCTGGAAGGTTCAAGTGATGTTATTGGAGATTCAACAAAAATTTTCACTCAACTTTCAGATAAATCAATTCAATTCGATAATGAAAATTATGATTTCGAGAGGATATTCACCTCTGAGTTTACCCCAGATGAATTTAGTAAATATGTTGATAATGACGAAAATCAATCAGCTTGTTATATTTTTATGGGTCCTACTTCAAGTGGGAAAACTACAACAATAAAATCTTTAATTTTTGATAAAATTAAACATATAAGTTCGAATGATCCAATATCAGTAACAGCCTTTGAAGTGAGTGATAACAAATTTTATTCTGATTTACTTCAAAATGATAAGACTAAGATTAAAAAATCATTTTTATCTTCTATACCAATCGAATCTCAATTAAGAAAAGAGAGATTACTAAAACCAAAAATAGCTGAATCTTTGATGTATAAAGTTTTCAACAGAAGATTTACTCAAAAGACTTCCTTCAATAATGAGTCTTCTCGCTCTTGTTTAGTCTTAACTTTTTATTCAAGGAATAATACTAAAAGAGTAACTTATATCGATTTAATGGGTAATGAAAAATTTGATAAAGCAGTACCTTCTGCTAACATCTTTGCTAATATGAACATGAGTTCAATTACTCAATTGCTAACCAATAGTCCTAATAATCCAAGTTTGCTTAGGTCCTCTAACAGAATTACAAATTTAATATTTCGTAATCAAAAGCAAAAGGGTTCGATAAAAATTATTCTTACATTAGATCAATATGGTGATTATAATCTTATAAAGTCAACGCTTAATAATGTTGCTCATTTAGTTAAGAAGGCTAAAATCAATAATACCACTACATCTTTAAATAATAATGTGTTATTGAATGCTCCAAACCTTACTTTACCTAACTACGCTAGACCAACCGCTTCAAGTTCTCCGATTTCAAGCCCTCCTAAATTACCTAGTATCCAAGGAATTGTTCCAAATCAATCCAAGAATAAGCGAATTCTTTGCACTGATGGATCCCCAATGTTGATGTTTACTTCGACACCTGCTGATGATGTACCAATGAGAAATGATTCAATTGCTCTTGATCCAATTATTAAGCCTTCAGCAGGGATTTCACCAATTTCGAAGAAATCATCCATTAGAACACCAACAAAGTTCAAGGTCCCTCATAATAAATCATCAAATGTTGCTACTAAACTAACTGCAAACTTTTATGAAGTTCAAATTCAGAATTTAAAGTTGACAGTACGAGAGCTCGAACTGGAAAATCAGAAATTACAACAAGATCATCGTCAAGTAATCGATGACCTTACCCAAGAAAAGCTCGATTTGAATAATGATTTGATCAATTTCAAAAGAAACACTGAACTCGATTTGAATAATCTTAAGGATCGTTTGAATGAATCTGACATAATAATAACCAATAACAAAATACTACTTCAAAAGAAAGATCAGCTAAATGAAAGAGTTAACCAATTCCAAATAGACCTTTCCAATTACAAAACAGAGCATTCCAACTTGAACCAAACAATTTTCAATTTAAAACTAAGTATCGAATCTCTTAATGAAAAAAATTATGAATTGATCACTAATAAATCAACTTTGGAATCTGAATTGAGCTCAGTTAAAGCAAAACTTGAAGAAACTGAAATGAGCAATTCAATTTTCAAAACTGAATATAAGAGAATTGAAGCAGAAAATGAAAGTTTCAAAATTCAAATCGAATCCTTAAAAGAGACTAACGATTCCAAGATTCAAGAAATAAAGGAAGAACTTTCTCAACAGTATGAGTTATTAAGAGAAAAAGATGAATCAATTCAACAATTGACGAGCGAAAATGAAAGTTATGTAAAGGTCATTGATGAAAATAACTCTACCATTGATAGCCAAAGGGAAATGATCACTTCTTTGACAGATGAAAATACTAGTTTGAATGAACAAATTGACCTTCATAAATCTGAAAACAATTTCTTAACCCGTGAATTTAATGAATTAAAATTAACTTCCTCCAGAAAGTCAAATGAGTTAATGTCGTTGATTGATGAAAAGGATGTTCTCATTGACTCTAAAGATTCATTAATTGATTCTCAAAGCAAATTGCTTCTGGAAAAATCAGTTGAATTTGATGAGCATAAAATGGAATGCAGCTCAATGATATCCAATCTCGAAGAAGAAGTAAGTAGTAGAGCCGAAGACTTAAATAACACCAATGAAAAGTTGAGTTTGGTCGAAAATGAGCTTGAAAATTTGAACTCGTCCTATCAAGAAGTATTAATTACTTCTGAGGAACTTAAAACAGAAAATAAGTCGATAGTGGAGAAGTACAATGAATCACTTAAAGAAAATGAAGAAGTTAGAAGTGAAAACAAAATCATTAATACTAAGTATAAGAATTCAGTTAAAGAGATTGCGTCATTGAAAAAGGATATGAAGGGAAATGTAGCTCAGGTTACTGAAAAATTTAACAAATTACTGAGTCCTGGTAAGTTGATTTCGTTTTCTAGTCCACTGTCGAATCCATTTTTGGATCCTTCCTCAAATCATAAATTTGATGCAAACAAAGACATTTTCAGTGACAAGATTCAACGCTCCAAATCTAAGAGCTCTACTACTAATTCAAGTCCATTGAAAAATTGCAATACCCCAAATTATAAAGGTTTGGTTCAAAATTTGATGGCAGAAAAAACTTTGAAAAGGAAGGCCTCCAATAGTAGACCTAAGGAAAAATTGGCTAAGCATAGTCCAACCAAATAGCGAAGAATGGTCATGTAGCTTATTTAATATAATTATCTTCTGCAAATACAATAAACCCTACATTAAGATTTCTCTAAATTAATCTTTGTTTAAGCTTTCATTTTTTTCAAGTCTTTATAAAATCATAATATACACATACGTTATTTGAATTAAACTGTTCTTCTATCGGTCATGAAACGAGCAATTGGACCCAATCCAGTGATTTCAACAGTTTTTTCGAACCAGCCTAACAATAAACCACCTTGTTTAGCACCAAATGGAGTGCTCATGTTCTTGTATAAATATTTCACCAAGGTGTCCTGTTGTTCACTTTCTAATTGTTTAATGAAGTTTGATAAATCGTTAACATTATGGTTATTTCTAATGGAAATTAAGACTTCAAAAACAGTTTCTGTATGTAAAGTTTTGGTTTGTTCATCAGCAACGTATGGTGGATTATCCAAAGCCAAAGCCAAAGCTTGTAAGAATTGACCCAGGGACAAAGATGATCTGACTTGTTTCGATAAGGCAGCTATTTGGTCATACGAAGTGGCTGGCAAGTCCGGTATCAAATCTTCCTTGGATAAGTGATTCTCTGGTTCTAAAGCATCAATGTCAATTCTTCTCCAATCTTCCATTATGAAATATTCTTATAAAAGTATACGCTTCGAGTGAGTTGATGAAGGCAGTCTACTATTGCTAATCAAATCAATTTTGAATTGTTGTTCACAAAAAACTAAGAGGTTATTTGTTCTTGTCTTTTTTTTTTGTTTGTAGATCCATAAACCCATACACCCATTTTAGCAAATTGCAACTAATACAAGCTTGACAGCAGCCTTAATGACCAGCGTCATTCTAAGGTACTTCCTAAAATAGCCAATAAGATGAATAATGACTTTGCTTTAGCTCTTAGAGATGGATTCTCGAGGTATATTCGCAAGCCAGTTACTCGACATAGGATATAGAGGAAGATTTTGGAGAGGACGAGACTACATTGTATTAAATACCTAGAACGAAATTTCTGAAAGTTTATTATGATACTAATATACAAAGACATGAATGGAGTGAGAGAAGATCTAAAGTAGAATAGTCTTTTCAAGGAGCGAGTTTTCTGTTTTCCAGAAGAAAGAATGCATTGATTGAAGTCACAGAAATATTCTGGGAACAAGGATCTAAGATCAAGTTGTTTATTTTTTTTGTTTCTTTGATGGTTCAGAGTCTTCATCACCTTCACCACTGACATTGGCTGCTATACTTCCTAATTTTGCCAGGTAATCATCGATCCAGTTTAAGGCTTTCAGTTTCAATTCACGAGAATCAACCACTATTACCACAAGACCATCACTACCCACTTCATATTTAATATGTCCGTCATTTGGAATAGCAACTGCTTCATCAAAATTATCAAAGAAAGTATTCATTGCATCAAAACTTTGAATATTATCTAACAATCTTTCATCCATGTCTGCATCTGGAACATCTGGAGAGTTGATGATGATTATGACCCTCATTGGATGATCTAATTCATCTTGCTCAAACTCGGAAGCACTTGGCGGATCTATTGGATCAGACATGATGGTTTATTAAACTAATATTCCTTAATTGATAAGATATAAATCAAAGTTGACCATGAAGTCTGAAATCGAAGAGAATTGACAAAAAAAAAAAAAAAAAAAATTAATCTCATTACTGAGGACTGCATATAATATTTACTGAAAAAAACACTACAAATCTAAGGTATATAATAACTATAATGACGTATAATAAAATAAGGATTATTAAACAAGGCTAAACCTAGTTATGTAATAAGGAAAGAAGAATAAAAAGATAAATTAAAGACAAACTAAAATTCATTTAAGTTTTCATAATTTCGTTGAACGATCAGATGAATTGGCGTCTAGTTAAGAAGACCATTCTTTGAATTGGTTAATTAAACCTTTAGTAGAATCATCATGAGTAGAAACCTTATCAGAAGTATCTAATTCTTTACCAATAACTTTGGCTAAGACTTTACCTAATTCTACACCCCATTGGTCAAAAGAGTTAATATTCCAGACGGCACCTTCGACAAAGGTAAGGTGTTCGTAATAAGCGATCAAAGCACCCAAAGCAGCTGGAGTAATTTTTTGAGCCAAGATAGAAGTAGTTGGTCTATTACCTGAAAAGACTTTGTGAGGAATCAAACCACCTTCAGCACCTTCGGATTGAACTTGTTTTTCATCCTTACCAACCATTAAAGCTTCAGCTTGGGCAAAGAAGTTAGAGGCTAACATTCTTTGGTGTAAGTTATTTTCAATTGGGTTATGAGATTGGGCAGCTAAGATGAAATCAGCTGGAATCAATTTGGTACCTTGATGAACTAATTGGAAGAAAGAATGTTGAGCATTAGTAGCTGGTTCGCCAAAGAGGATAGTACCAGTTTGGTAATTAGTATAAACATTACCTCTAGTAACTGATTTACCATTAGATTCCATGGATAATTGTTGTAAATAAGCTGGGAATCTATGTAAGTATTGATCAAATGGAGCAACCAAATGAGTTTGAGCACCATGGAAGTTATTATACCAAACAGATAATAAAGCACCCAAAACTGGAATATTATTTTCTAATGGAGTTTCAACAAAATGTTTATCCAAAGCTTCAGCACCCTTTAAGAAATCATTGAAATTTTCAAAACCAATATAAATGGCAACAGAAAGACCAATGGCAGACCAAACAGAGTAACGACCACCAACCCAACTTTCAAAACCAAACATATTTTTGGTATCGATACCGAATTTAGAAACTTCTTCAGCATTAGTAGATAAGGCAGCAAAATGCTTAGCAATATGAGAGGAATCTTTAGCAGTATCTAAGAACCATTTTTTAGCAGAGTTTGCGTTAGTGGTAGTTTCTGCGGTAGTGAAAGTTTTGGAAGCAACCAAAAATAAGGTAGATTCAGGATTCAATGGTTTTAAAGTTTCAGCTAAATGAGTACCATCAATATTAGAAACGAAATGAACATTCAAACCTGGTTGAGAGTAAGCTTTTAAAGCTTCGGTAACCATAACTGGACCTAAATCAGAACCACCGATACCAATATTAACAACATCAGTAATTCTTTTACCGGTATAACCAGTCCATTTACCAGATCTAACTTCATCAGAGAATTCCTTCATGTGTTGTAAAACAGAATCAACTTCTGGAGCAGTATCTTTACCATCAACCTTCATTGGTTTTAAAGATCTATTTCTCAAGGCAACGTGGTAAACTGCTCTACCTTCAGTAGAATTAATTGGAGCACCACCAAACATTTCATCTCTCAATTCTTCAACCTTGGCATCTTTGGCCAATTGGATTAAGTTGGATAAAATATCATCATCGATTAAATTTTTAGAATAATCAAATAAGATTTTGGAATCATCAAAATTTGAAAATGTCTTTGAATATTTTTCAAATCTTTTTGGATCTTTTTGAAATGCTTCAGCAACTTTGAAATCTTTACCAGATTGTTTGTAAAGAGATTCCAAAGTTTTATAACTTGGTAATTCAGTGGTCAATTTGAAGTCAGAGTAAGTAGCCATTGTGATCAGAATTGAATTGGACTTGTGGTTCTTATTCAATGGTATGAAAAGACTGGACTAAACGGAAAATTTTTTCTTATAAAAAAAAATGAATTGAAAAAAATTTACCAGAGGATTGTTCAGGAAGTTCCGGTGTTTTATATATGTATTAATAATTGCGAACTGTTCAGTTAGAAAAGAGCTCTACCTTTTTGAAATTGTATGGGGGTACTTTGCGGGCAATTAACCTAACAATTTATCCAATAGTCGGTTGAGACTAGTGCGAAAAACACCAGAAAAAAAGCAAGAGAAACCAAACGAAAAAAGACCATTAACGTTAACCACCTGATTACACTAACCACACCACTACTGTTTTTCTTTTTTTTTTCATAATGTCTGGGTCTTCGCCTTTTAATTTCTGCAATTAGCTGTTCTTTGGAATGGACTGGAATGATTCCCTGGCGAGTGTATTCTATTGGTGAAGTATTTAATGTATTATTGACTAAGATTCTAGCGGTGTTGCAGGAGTTTCGGAGTTGGTAGATCAAATACAAGGGGGGCCTTTCTGTACAGATTTTGGTGGGAATGGGATGTACGGGTGTTGGAATATTGAGGTAAAAGAAAAAGAAGGCACTCAATGAAGGGGAAAGGACGAGACGAACAAATAAAAATATCCAGCATACTATTTTAACAATCGATGAACCCTCAACGTTTGAAGAACAAACAGGAATTTAGAAATATAATTTCCTTGAAGTAGAGACTTAAGCTTTTAATTGAATTCAATTATTTCTTTCTTTTTTTTTTTCGTTATTGTTATTGTTGTTGATAGAAGAATACAAATCAATACATCAAAGTTTTGCACAGATTCAAATCAACTTTACGAGATGTCGGCCCTTCCTTCTAAATGGGCATCGGATCCAATTGAATCAGACCAAGTTGCCAAAAAGGTTGTTGTGAGTAAAAAGACAAAACCTTTGGCTAGTAAATGGGCTGATGAAGATGATGATGAACCACAGTTTAAAAAAGCAGTAGTGAGTCAAAAATCAAAACCGTTAGCCAGTAAATGGGCAGATGACGAGAAAAGTAATGATAAACCCAATGAATCACAATTGTCTTCGAATAAACAGAAACCACCTTTCAATAGAAAGAATAAACATTTCAATAAACATGGTAACAAAGATTCTTTGCCCAAAACTAGAAATCATCAAGATTCTCCTCCAATACCAAAAAGTCCTAAACTGCATAAAGCAAATGAATATAAAAAACATAACGGCTATCCTTCACCTCCATCTACTGCTGGTCATGAAGAATTGGAGGAAAATGCTGAACCCAAGGGTGAGCTATCTGAAGCTGGTAAGGAATTTGCTTCAAGATTAGGAATTGGCTCTCCTAAATCAAATACTCAAGCCACTAAACCAAAATTTGGAAAATCCAATAATACTTCTCAACGTTTTTCAAACAAAGATAATTCACACAAACAACATCATTATGATGCTTCCAAAGATGAGGATCAATGGGAGAGCGAAGACGATGTTAATGATGTGGAAGACGACAAAACGGATGAGACAGACTTACCAGTTATGAGTGATGCCGCCAAATCATTTGCCTCTAGGTTAGGTATCAAGCCTTCAGCATCCTCTGAATCTACTACGAAATCTCAAACAAGTCCTAAGGGTAGAAGAGATAGTTTGGAAACTTCAACTTCGAAACTCAAGCTTGAGGATGATGTTAAACATCCTCCTAAACACCAACAAAGAAAAGATTCGAATACTAGATATCAAACTCCAAGACAAAGACGGGATGAGCTTCAAAAAGAGCAAGCTCGTAAGAAATTGGCTGAAAAAGCTCTTCATGAAAAACAATTGCAAGAAGAAGTCAAGCAAATGTTTGAAAAACTTGAAGATAAATCATTCAATTGGGCAGATTTGGAAGATGATGAATGATTATTGTGTACTTGTAAATTACCTTGAACGTTCCTGCTTTGTATCATTAATTTTATTATAGATTACTAGTAACTAAGACAATCGTAGATCTGTAGATTCAGCAGCCGCTTTGATCTCAGTTGTAGTGTGCGAAAGATACTAAAAAAAAGTCTCAATAAATAGTAAACTAAAAAAAAAAAACAATTAACATCGTATGTTTTCCTCAATTTAACAGTCAATAACCTAACAGTCCTTCCAATTCAGTCTTGACGAGTCTATAGCAGGAAGGAAATATCATAAAATAGTCATTCACGGGGCATGATGATCAGAAGTTCATCGATAAGACGATGCAATTGCAGCGCGATGGCAAGGTCAAGTCATTGCTATGGATCGTGGGGTAATAGGGTATCAAGGCTAAATAAACTGCACCAAAGATTGTATCAATCAAGCCATAATAGGTATAATCAAGAGTACGAGCAGCAAAAATATGATTATCTCATGAGACAACAATTGGTTAAAAATACAATTCAAAATAATCCAAACTTTATAACACCAGGAGGTCAAACATTTAAGGCTAAGAATGGATTACCTTTGAAAACCATTCTAATATTAATCATAACGTCAAGCTCTTTAACAATGACTGCATATTTATTCTGGCAAATCAAGCAACTAAAAGAGGAAATACATCGGGGTAATGACTCTGATATAACCAATAAATCGGTTTTCTTACCGCTTTGGTTGAATTGCAATTGGATTTATACTTCAAGGTATAAGTATCATGAACATCTTCACTATTTTGATCCAGAATATTCTGAATACTTGAAAACGGAAATGTCCCAGTTAAACTCTGATTCTAATAATTCGGATAAAGATAATTATATAAATCTATTGGTTTCGGATAATGTTAAATATAAAGTCCTCGAGACTGCCTCTATTCAGGCTCTAATAAGAGAAGTTTTCGGATTACCTATCGTAATTAACCAAAGCTCCAACTTTGATATTTGGGTAGAACCTAAACATCCAACAATATCGGGTATAAAATTCGATGTTGAATTGGAAAGATCGGAAAATAAGAATCACCTTACAGTAACTCCACATTGGTGCATCAAACTGATAAACGTTTCCTCAATAATTAATGATGTATTAGTGGCTGCAGGACTAAAATTGGATCGTTTGAATACATCTGAAGCCCAAACTAAAACACATGAGAGAGGCAGTGGTAGAGTTCATGAAGTTCCAATGAATGACACTAATAAACCAAAGAAATACCCTATCAGACATAATCTAGATAAAGATTACAATGTAATTTATAGTGGTAATTATGTAATCACAGATAATAATGGCATTAAAAAAGGAACTATTGGGTATAAAGGTATTATTGATTTTGATCACCTCGTTATAAACAGAGGAATCAAGGTGATTGAAATGAACCTTTGCATGGATGCTCCCGATAGTAAAAGTAAAACAACCTACAAACTTATATAGAGTATATAGTTAATTCATAATTTTCTTACCCCAGACTTTTTCACTTTCGACATCCGTACCGCAGTATCTAATTTTACCACGGAGCCCCTCGGACCATTAATTGAAGAAAAAAAAAATTGGTATAAGCTAGGAGACTGAAAATTTTTGAAAATTCAAGGTCCATTTTAATTAAACACCACTTCAATCCAATACTTGTTGAATATTTATTTCCAAGGAATTGCACAAAGGAAAAACGATTTTGAGCTGGCTCGAACAATAAAGATGCCTAAGATTAGTTCACACGGATCGAATAAACAACCGGCTACCAAAAAAAGAAAATCTGGTGGTGCAAATTCAACTCTGAATTCTAGCTCAAAAGCATCCCCAGGTTTACCCACGGGGTCAGATGCGGACAAACTAAATAAGGTCAATGAAAGCTCTCGAGATAATAGAAGATCTGGCCAAGCGACAAGAACTTTGAAAGCCTGTGAATCATGTCGAAAGCAAAAAGTTCGTTGTATTAAGTATGACAACTCAAATGTTTGTGTACGTTGTTCGTATCTAAATAAACCATGCTCGTTCGAACCAAATCATAGCTTCCCAAGTGTGGGGGTTAATATGACACCTTCGATATCATCGGAAAATAGCGGTGAAGTTAGAAGTAGTGGCCAAGCTAATGATAGTTTAAACAACACTAAACTTGATATGATATATCACGGAGTGAACGAGATCTTGAGACGGATGAATCAAGGATCTAATAATGCTAGCCAAATTACTGCTAATCAATCTCATCTTGATATATCTAGTAATGACGCCAAATTGTTGTTAGAAGCTGCCACTTCAATGAAAAGATCTTCAGATCCTACAACTCCACATGCACCAGTGCCCTTGAATGCCTCGACCGCTCCCTTATTAGAAGGACGTTCGTATCCTTATCGCTTTCCTTCTCCTCAGATTTATCAGCCCTCTTCAAAGAGCGAAGCACTTGATAATGGACCATTGGGGGATGATTTCGAGGATATAACGGCTTCTTTCAAATCCGCGTCTGGATCTCTCAAAACCAGTCCTTTTTCCATCATTCATAATCAAAGCACTTTAAGTAATGAAGTAATACCTCACTCGATTATGAGCTTGTTCAATTCTTCAAGCCAACCGAACTCAGGTCGAAATTACTTTAATGCAAATGATGATGTAATTAGCATGGGGATATTGAGTGTTATGGAAGCAATTGACCTAATAGATGACTTTCGCCGTAATTACGGTAGATGGGTTTCCTTTCCACTGAGTATTCCTACTGGTGTTTTGATTGAAAGAATACGATATAAATCTTCATTTCTTTTGACAACTTGTTGTGTACTTTCTTTAAGATTTCTGTTGAATGAATCACCTAATAATGAAAATTCAAATGAATTAAAAAATAAAAAGAGAACTTACAGTTTGTTGATGAGACAATTGGTTACAGATTTGGACAAAAGTTTGTTGAAATATGCATCATTTCAAGGATTTAGGAGAAATGGTGGAGATATTGAATTTCTACAAGCCTTAGTTATATTATCAATATATCTGATATCGCTACTGTCAATTATTTCGGGTCATACAGATGATGATGATTTGGTTGATGAATTTGACTTATCAGAAATTAATTTAGATCCTTGGTATCTTTCAGGAATTGGTTTGACAACATTTATCACAAAATTAACATTCGGATCATTATTTCAAAATAGAACTGAGATAAGTCAAACTGATTCAACTAAAGGAGATAACGATGATTTGATGGGCAGTTCTCAACTATCACCATTTACTATATTGTATGATGAACTTGATAGTGATGAGTACCAGACTTTAACTATATTGAGAATCTATAATCATTTGACTTTAGTTCATTTGATAAACTGTGTATTTAGTGGAAGAATGTGTGTTGTCGATGAGATTAGACTCAATTATTGTACCGCTACATTAAGTTTACCAAGTGCTACGAATTTTGATGGGCGTATGGTGAGTGAGATTGAAATTTTATTAGTTGCATATAATTACATTCAAATCAATATGAACTCAGGGGGAATTAAAACCAACGATGACATTGAAGCAAGTTTTACAACAGTAAAGGAAGAAATTAATATATGGTATGATCAATGGGAATATTTGTTTAGTCAACCAGCTTTACAATTTGTCGAACTATGTTACCATTTTTGCCTGTTAATGGTTTATTATACTTATACTTATCAAACATCGTCGGTTAAATTGAGAAGCAGTAATCAGTTTTACGAACAAGACAATGTCGAATATATTCTAAAAGCTGGGAAAGAGCATTCCATATATAAAATGATTCAACACGCATATCTTTTAATAAGATTCGTCAATGTAATTGAAAATGATTCATATTTTGCATATTTATCAGATCAAATACATTTTTGTTTCTACTTTAGTGCTATGATCCTCATTAAATTGTTGAAATATATGAATGAATCGTCATCACTCAAACTTCTAGATGAACAACATGATGATACATTTTATATAACCTCCGATAATTGGAGAAGCATGCTAGATGATGTTCGGCTCTTGGTTGAAAAGTTTGGGCGTATTGGAGGTACCAATAATGATGATATACTTACAAAATATAAAGTCGGGTTAGCTTGCTTATTAGATGAGCTTTGAAGTGAAAAAATAAACTAAAAAAAAAAGAAAAACAGAAATAAAAATAACATAAAATCGATACTTGCACATAAAGTAGTATTAAATTTGCTAATATTTTTCAATAGAATATCTTAATGTAAAGACAATAGCTTACTTGTAAAGGAAACGTCTCATGAAATGTTACTCAAAGAAAATATACTTTTCGTATTGTTCGCAAGGGACCCGGCTACCCTGATGGCTCATGACTTGTATTATTCTAAATTGAGCCATGGTCCAATTCAACAATTAATCTACAATTCTGCCATCATGAAATAAGGAACAAGGTCCAAGTTCACAGCCGGTTCAATCACTTGTCACACGAGTCTACCAATAGACTCAATGTTCTCTATATTGCCTATTAAAGTGCAGACCGTAATGATTCACTGACCTACTTAGTCCGTTAGCCTCTACTTCTTCTTGTGCATCGCTCGAATCATGTTTTTGTGAAGACAACCCCGTCTTTTTCAGTTATATTTAGCTTTGGGGTCCAGGTTAGAGGCTCAGAGAGATTATTTTTGAGGCTGGCTGGCAGTGCTCATGCTTTTTTCCTTGAAAA
This sequence comes from Hyphopichia khmerensis, assembly GCA_030569195.1. Classification (NCBI taxonomy): domain Eukaryota; kingdom Fungi; phylum Ascomycota; class Pichiomycetes; order Serinales; family Debaryomycetaceae; genus Hyphopichia; species Hyphopichia khmerensis. Next base: position 146,980 of record JAJMKE010000004.1, on the reverse strand, counting down.
ATATTTTGAATTGTTTATGGATGAGAAATCCTAAGGACAATCTTCAAGGTAAAGGAATGGTATTTTCTTTTTTTAGACAGTTATTGTCAGTTTTTGAATTACAATATGCGTATCGTTTCTTCTTTTCTTTTTTTATTAATGTTTATGTGCAATTTAAAGAGTAGGCTTGAGAAAATATAAATAAGATCCCTACTGCTTATTCTCAAATTTTAGTTTTTTTTGACAGATCTTCTATTTTCTATTTTTCAATCTAAAATTTCTTGTCATTGATTTGACTTAATCTTTACTCTCTTTACAGTTTTTTCAGGGATTTTTTTTTTTTTTTTGCTTTTTTTCAATAGTCCAATATGCACAAATCAATTTTGTTAGTTGTTTCTTCACTTCTTGTGGCTCCAATTAAAGTTCAAGCAGATGTGTTGGGTAATGTTAAATCAGATCTTCATGAAGGAATTTCTGAAATAAGAGGTGGTATAAATACTGCTGTTTCAGATGCAAAACATATCAGTTCTCAAAGTTGGTATCAAAATGCAAAATCAAGGGCAGACAATGTTGGTGATAGCTCACTTAAATCAAAATTAGACCATAATACCGATAGTGATATAAATGTGAAGTCATTTTATGATGGTGTTAAAAGTACTCTTGATAGTGATTACAAACATGTTACAAGTAAAGCACATAGTAGAGTCCTGGACTTTGAAGCAGATCATTCTAAATCTTCTTCATCAGGATCACACTCAAAATCAGGTTCCTCTTCTAAAGGTGGTGCGGATAATGTTTACGTTGCGCCAGTGGGTGCAATGATTGGTGCTATTGCAGTTGCATTATTGTAATCTTGAATATATAAAGTGTATATTAGTAATAGTGAATTTTTTAAATGAATTTATAAACTTATTGTAAATGTCCCTTGAAGTTACCTTCCATGTATTCTATATGGACGAATGCTCTTTCAACCATGGGTAAGGTTTCAATTGAATATTGTAATGCTTCAGCTATATCATGACAATCCTTTAAATTCAAATCTAAATCTTCATAGTTAAATATAACATCAATTTCAACATTGACATTATCTCCAACATGATAAACTTTCAAAGCAGTGATCTGCTTAATAGATTCTGCAAATCTATATGCCAAATACAATATTACTTGGTAATCCAAAGGATTTGCAACCGCACCCGTTAAATTGTCTATATGCTCATAAGCAGTAGCTGACCAAGATGCAATAATATAAATGGATAACAGCAAAGCTCCTAAAGGATCCAACCACCAGATGTTTAAAATATAACCAATACTTGGCATCAATAATGATACAATATTAAAAATAATATCAGTCATAGCATCTTGTGCTAATGCTTGAATTGAACTTGATCTACTGCTGGAACACCATACCCAACAACCAACCTTACTTACGATTGTAATAGTCATGATAAGAACTGCATCCCAACCAATTTTAACTGTATGGCGATCGGCAGGGTTACTCAAAAATAATCTTTTGAAAGATTCTTGACCAACTTGAAAAAATGCCAATATGATAATAACTGAAAAAATTAAAACACCTAAAGGTTCTAGTCTGGATCTACCCACAGGATATGCATGTTGAGACTTGGCATTTTGGACACTTGATAATCTATTAGCGAAAAATATAATGAAGGTTGATAAAAAATCTAAAATAGAGTCAACTAATGACGCTACAACCGACATGGAATTTGTTAATATGGATACAACAAGTTTACCAATCAATAACACAAAGTTAATGAAAAAATTAACTAATATAGCAACGTAGACATCCTTTTGATCCGATTTTTCATCATACCCTAAAAATTTAGCTCCTTCATTAATATTTCCCGGAAGATCATGAAATCTAGAGCTCTTCGAATTTCGAGTGTTATAACTTTCCTCGTTGGGTTCTAAGTTCATTGATTGATACTTTGGACTATCGGAATCGCCATTCAATGGAGTCTCTTCATTTGCAAATAGCTGATTTCCATTTTGATATTTTTGAAATTGTTCTTCTCTTTCATCATGAGTATCCATAATATCAAAACCTTTATTATGATTATTCCCATAGGTACTAAGCATGTTGTAATGAATTTTACCAGCATCAAGAAAGTTATCAATTTCAGTAAATCTTTCAATCAAATGATTTTGATCTTCATAAAATTTCTTTAATTTCTTATTTTTAATCGACTTTGTATCGTGATGATATGAAGCCATCCAGTTTGCCAAACTTTTATAATTTCCAATCAATTTTTGAGGTCTTAAACTGTTAATATGGGCAATTCTTCTTTGTTGTTCCTCCAAGTCCATCGAGAAAACACTTGATGTATCAAGCAAGCTTGTAGTAGGATGATGAACATGTAAGTCAAATGGAGCATTTGGATTTGTAACACTATACTTGTTATTCAAAAATCTTTGGAAAAAGGGCCTTTGCAGTGAAATATTTCCTTTTGAAGGTGCCCGGAAAATATCACTTGCTGAGAATCGACGGGATGGGCTTAAAGCTACCAAAGCTTCCAAATCTTCATAATCATCAGATGATCTGGCTGAATGAGAATTCGACGATGCTGTTCGAGGAGCTTTATTATTCGGACTAACTGGCGGCTTTGGAGTTTGAGGCGATTGGCCGTGTTTACCGCCATTAATTACCGACCACAGAAAAGATTTTGGAATCAGAGATGGTGAAGATAGTTCACTTTCATCGGTGTTACGGCTCCCGGCCTTCTTGGTGCCTTGTCTATTACTTTCATCGTTTATATATATATCTAAACCTTTATGTGTGTGCAGCAAAGAGTGATTGGCATGATGTTGATCCAGCTCCTGGTCTCGGTTTAGACCACTGCCATTCCTGGGATCTGAAGGATGTGACATGATGATTCCAATCGAAGAATAGCAGATTAATTTTTAGAGAAAACTTTCAAAGATAAGAGATAAAATGAAAATTTAAGATCTTTATGTCATTTTTTTTTCCTCGCCTCGATGAATTTTGCTAAAGAAGGCTCAGTAACACTAAAGCAAGCAACAGATTGCCAAAACACTTAGGATTCTCTATGGAATTAAGCTTCAAGTATAAAGGTTTGAGTTTCTTTCACTTCACTTGAAAAGCCTTGCCTCCAATTGTATTGTGTTTGCAGTCAAATAAAGGTCTCACCTTTTGCTGATAGATCTAGTTTCACAGAAGCTTGGTTTCACAGAAAGCAGGTTCCTACAAGAGCTTTGCTCCTACCATATCTTTACTTCTACTATAACTATTCTTCTACTATCACTACTCTTCTACGAAATCTTTCCTTTTATTATCTTTATGAATACCTCTACTTCTCAATGAACTGTTTAATGATCTTAATACCTTCCACTGTTTCAATAAGCATTGGGAGTCGTAAAGAAAGAAATGTACGGAGGTCATCGCCGGTAAACCCTCACAGTAGCACTATTCGGTAAATGTTACCCGGCCACGTCTGGAAAATCGCATTGAAGGTATAAAAAAAAAGAATAGCTTTCTCGAAACGAAAATTTTTTCATTACTAGTTAAGTCATAGTATTATGAGTTATTAATGAAAATGGATATATTTTGATAAGTGGAAAGAGTATGTGTCAGATCAAGTGAAAGGTCTTATCGCAATTGTATTCTTGAAAATTAATTTTTTATGATGATCGTTCTCACAACATTCTGTCCGGTGAATCCTGAGCCATGGATAATATACATGCATCACCATCTGACCTTTATTCATTATTGAAGATAATGAATGAACTGGAATACATTGTGGATTAGCACCTTGACTTTTTAGCTTGAGTCACTTAACGTTGTTTACTAACAATAAGCTTTAGATTCAGAGGAATTATTCTATTTATGAGGATATGATCCATTTGATTAATGAGTATGTTAAAAGGAATACGAAGAATAAAGTACATTATCTAATTTGTTATTCTGATGAAAAACCTTTTTTTTTCAGTTCTGCTTCTGAACCAAATAATCTGAAGATACCCATATACCAAAGCTTACTTACTGATTAATAACACATTAGATGAATGAATTTTATTCTATTCTGATCTACAATGAATTCAAATTTACTAACAACCTTTAGTTTCTATATTTCCATAATATTAATACATATAATATTTCAATGAAGAAAAAAAAAAATAGCATGTAGAATTTATTTTATAAAACGTTAAATCTAAATAGAGAAAATAACAACTTTACCATCGATACCAGCTGTACTTACTTCATTACCTTGATATAATCTAACACTGGCGATAGTATTTTGGTGAATAGTTGATAAAACTTTACCGGTACCAACTGCTTTATTTGGTTTGTTAACACGTCCTTTTAAGTCCATTTGTTTAAACATATTCAAAGCATCATGTGATGAGATTTCTTCTTCTTCTTGTTCACCATTTGCACCAGGAATTGGGACATCTTTAATTAAATCCTTTTGCTTTTCGACATGATAAGCTTCTTTCCAACCACTTTCATTACCTTGAAAAACAATCAAGTTACAATTATGACCACCAGCAACAATGGTATTATTATTTAAATAAACCAAAGATTTGAATGGTAAATAATTAGTTTTAAGATTAACAATTGATCTTGGAGGTAAACCTTCACCTTCAGGATAAACGACACCGATTGACAGGTCATGACTTACATAAGCTAAGGAATTACCATCATCACTAAAATCAACGTCATGAATCCAAGCACCAGTTTCGTTAGTATAATCACCAACTAATGTTTGGAAAGGTAATTTTGAACCCCAAACTGAAGGTTCAGGTTTGTCATCTAATCCTTTGATATAAGCAGAAAAGACACGAACATGACCATCGGTTGAACCACTTGCTAATAAAACATTATTTGGATGCCAACTTAAACTTGTAATAGTTGATTTCAAAGGTTTTTTCAAATGTTTTGAAACCCACCAATCATTTTCTTCTTCATAGTAACAAACGGCAATGATACGATCACTTGAACCAACAGCAAATTTATTACCATATGGAGACCATCTACAAAAAGTAGCAGCACGACTAATTCTTAATAAAACCAAGGTTGGTTTATATTCTTGATATTGTTGATTCCACTCCCAAACCAATGCATTACGATCTTGAGAACAAGTAAGAATTTTAGATCCATCTGGAGAGATATCAACAGAGGTAACTGTTTTATCATGTTCTTTTAAAATTGTAATTAATTGAGGTTTAGCAGTTGAATTCAAGCCAGTTTTATATATTTCAACCGTATTATTTTTAGTGATTGCTAAAATATCTCTATTTGGAGAGAAACAGTGATCTTTTAAAGGTTCATGACCAAGTTGATAAACAATTGGGGAAGACATCTTTCGATTTTGGAATTTCAATTGATTTTTAATTTCAGGAGTCAACTCTACTGGAATATATAATTCAATTGATTAAAAGAAGACTAAGTGTCAAGATATGGTGCTCTCTGTCGCTTTTTTTTTTTTTTGCTTCTTTGGTAGTGACCTTTTCTACTTTGCGGGTTGAAAAATAAAAGTAATAAATGTACGGGTGTTATTTACTAATAAAACAGCTAGTAGGTATAAGAATACCTATGAAAAGAATAAGAAAAAGAATAAAGAACAAGAAGGAAATCAGAAAAACAAACGGCACATGGAGAATGAATAATGAGAGTTTAAAGTTTTGTGTTAGAGTGGGTCCTTTTTATTTTAAAATTTCGGATTCTAAATGACACATGAATAATGGCTAAAGCAGATAAAGCTTAAATTAATGATTAGAATGTTGTTTATCATCCAAGAATATTTTAATTTTAGACCAGATATGTTGAACTTTTTCATTTTCAATTGGAGCCACTTTACCATCCAATCTCTCGACAATTGCTTGGAATAAATTGGTTGTATCTTTATTGTATAAAATTCTTAACCAATAAAAGAAAGTGAATAAGAGTAATTGGTAACCAGAAGTATTTCTAAAGAAAATAGTTCTAATTAATAAATAACCAATTAAAAATAATTCATCATATGCAATGATTGAAGCTAAAAATGGAGCTTGTTTTAAAACTGCATCAATTTTTTTATGATTAGATATTTGTAAAACAGCAATTAAATAATAAGGAAGAATTTTAAAAACTGATTTAAAAGTGAATAACCAAGCGGTTGCTAAAACAAGATATTGGAAATTTTGTTGAGCCATCAAGGTTGAATGAGGTGGTAAATAACTTAAACCAAATTTATGAGATAATGTAGCTCCCAATGCAATTATTGAACCCAATAATGATAAACGATAAACTATAGAATTAATATACCATTTATTTGGTAACCAAAAAATTTGAAAAACAAAACTAATTGAACCAAATACAATTGCAGAAATATGACCAGCTAACCATAATTGATACTTAATTGGATTTGGACCACTTTGTTTACGAATTAATTTCTTCTTACGATCTTTTGGATCAACTGTAACATTGGTAACTCCATTGGATTGACCTGTTGATGCTGGAGTCTTTGATGGTCCATTACTTGATTTCAAATTTGCATCTGCAGTGGTACCCTTGGCAGATCCTGAAGATGGGGTAGTAGCCGATGACGTACTATTAGCAGTAGCTGGAGCGGACATAATTCAATTGACTTCACTAACACTAGTATACTAATATAAGAATTCACTAATACAATTGACAATTGAAAAACGAAAAGATTTTAATACAATTATCAACAAGTTAGTTGCTTTGTCAGTCTTTTTTTTTTCTTTTTGATGAAATTTCATCTTCACTAATCTGTTATTCATTGCTTATATGTAGGAGAGTAGGCTCTGTTGTGGTGTATGGGTCCATATCAAACCTTTCCACCTCCCCTAGATGTGTATTTACCAACTTGCACCAAACCAGAAAACCCATAGAAAACAACAAACAAATACATACACACACTGATAAATAAACACTGATAATCGAATAGTATTGAAAAGTACTTGGATATTAGAATGGTAAAGGATATATTGACAATCGATCATTCGAAGGATCCGCTGCTACTGCCTTTGGAAAGTCAGATTCTTGGACAGTATCAATTACTCGCGATCAAATTGAATACCTTATCGGAGGAAATACGAAGACTTCATAATACCAATTTGAAAAACAATACAAATGATTCGATAGATGGATCTGCTGCCGAATTGGCAGAAACCTTAAGAGGTCTCGAGTTGAAAATAGGTCTCGTTTATACGCTTTTCAAAGGTGCAGTCTATTCACTCTTCTTACAAGGAGCCGAAGAAAAACAAATACTAAATGAAGAATTCATTGAAAATCCTGCTCATCAAGACGAGGAGATTGATGAATATGACGATTACTCGCAGCAGAGCGACCAAGGGGAATCGTAAAAGAGGAACCCTATAAAGTGGATCGCATAATGAAAAAAAAAAAAACCTTGAAAGATCTCATGTATCATAGTTGTATTATAGCTTTATAATATATATTTGTATATTGCAGTCAATTAAAATGTAACAAGTTGGTTGGTGTACGGATCGGGTTCAGCTGGATTAGGTAATGTTCCAGAGATGGGTGCAGAGTCAATCCGCGAGAAGAGGGAAAAATTAATATACGGAAATGAGCATGGGTTGACACCCCAGAATTGGGAGATTTTGAAAAATTATATATCGTTACATTTGCATATATATATATATGTATAAGTTTTTTTCTTCTTTTTATATAAGTTGTAAGAGATTCAATTTTCATTAGAAAGTCAATAGGGAACAGGGAAAAAGGAAAGTATAGTGAGATGTCTGCTAACGATAAATATTCAACTCCATTATCATCAAGATATGCATCTGAAGAGATGTCAAAGATCTTTTCATTAAGAAATAGATTTTCAACTTGGAGAAAATTATGGTATAATTTAGCGATTGCTGAAAAACAAGTTGGTTTAAATGTTATTAGTGATTCAGCAATTGAACAAATGAAGAATCATTTAGAAATTACTGATGAAGAAATTGTTGCTGCTACTAAAGAAGAAGCTATTGTTAGACATGATGTTATGGCTCATGTTCACGTTTTTGGTGAAACTTGTCCAGATGCTGCAGGTATTATTCATCTAGGTGCAACTTCATGTTTTGTTACTGATAATGCTGATTTAATTTTCTTAAGAGATGCTTATGATGTTATTATTCCAAAATTAGTTAATGTAATTGATAGATTATCAAAATTTGCTTTAGAATATAAAGATTTACCAGTTTTAGGTTGGACTCATTTTCAACCAGCTCAATTATCAACTGTTGGTAAAAGAGCTACTTTATGGATTCAAGAATTATTATGGGATTTAAGAAATATGGTTAGAGCAAGAAATGATATTGGTTTAAGAGGTGTTAAAGGTACTACTGGTACTCAAGCTTCATTTTTATCATTATTTCATGGTGATCATGATAAAGTTGAATTATTAGATGAAACCGTTGTTAAATTATTAGGATTTGAACATGTTTATCCAGTTACTGGTCAAACTTATTCAAGAAAAATTGATATTGATGTATTAAGTCCTTTAGCATCTTTAGGTGCAACTTGTCATAAATTTGCAACTGATATTAGATTATTAGCTAATTTGAAAGAAATTGAAGAACCTTTTGAAAAATCTCAAATTGGTTCATCTGCAATGGCTTATAAAAGAAATCCAATGAGATGTGAAAGAGTTTGTTCATTATCAAGACATTTAGGTGGTTTATTAAGTGATGCTATTCAAACTGCTTCAGTTCAATGGTTTGAAAGAACTTTAGATGATTCAGCAATTAGAAGAATTTCAATTCCTTCAGCATTTTTAACTGCTGATATTTTATTATCAACTTTAACTAATATTACTAGTGGTTTAGTTGTTTATCCAAAAGTTATTGAAAGAAGAATCATGTCTGAATTACCATTTATGGCTACCGAAAATATTATTATGGCAATGGTTGAAAAAGGTGCTTCAAGACAAGATTGTCATGAAGAAATTAGAGTTTTATCTCATCAAGCAAGTGCAGTTGTTAAACAAGAAGGTGGTGATAATGATTTAATTGAAAGAGTTAGAAATACCAAATATTTCGAACCAATTTGGAATGATTTAGATAAATTATTAGATCCTTCAACTTTTGTTGGTAGAGCTCCTCAACAAACTGAAAAATTTATTAAAAATGATGTTGCCAAAGCTTTAGAACCTTTTAAAAATCAAATTCATAATGAATCAGTTTCATTAAATGTTTAAATGATATTTATAAAGTTCAATTAATGTATTAAATGTATAAAAGTAAATAAAAATAGTAATAATAATGAAAAAATTTATTTAAAACTACAATTGAAATATTTAAAGACTTAAAAACGTAAATGGATAAAATAACTAAAACATATCAGAGTCGAAATTATGCAAAATGCTGAAAAAAAAAGGGAGAGGGGGTAATCAATGTAATAGAGAAAAACTAGATAAGATGAGACAAGAAGTAAATTGGCTAAATTAGCAACAAGTGGAATCTAAATAACAAAACAACGAGAGAAAGGAAGTACCAAAATTAAAAAAAAAATCATCAGAATTTATCATAAGAAATTATCATTAAAGGGAAATATCATCAAAAGAAGTCATTATTAAAACCATCATAAAAAAAAGAAAGAAGCTAAGGGGTAAATAAATAAACGAGTAAAAGAGTAGGAAATACTTAGAAAGACATTAAAGCAGTTCAGTGTTTTTGAGGTTTTTCATTTTTTTGTGTTTTTTTGCGAGGTTTAATTCATTTTTTTTTTCAGCCAAATTTCGACAAGAACGAAGAGACTAGGTTAAGCACCAACAAAAAGAGAAAGTAATCAGTTTTTATCGTTTTGGATATAATTCAAGATTGATTTGAAGGGAGGAAGCATTGAATTATTTGAATTATTTGGATTATTGGTATTATTAGATTTATTTGGGTTATTTGGAAGTTTTTGATCTGGTAAATTCTCCCTTGAGTAAACTGAAGTAGAAGAAGAACAATTTGAAGCCGACCTTTGATTGAAATCACTTAACAAAGAGGTTGAAGAAGCTGAACTTGAAGAGTCCATTAAACTTTTTCTTTCATTAGCTTTATTTTCATGATTTTGATCATAGGAGAATCCCAGAGGAAGTAAGGGAGGCATCATATTAGAATGTAAAGGTCTATAGAGAAACTTCAGTTGTAAAGGTAATGACAGATAGGATGAGGAAGAAGAGGAAGGAGTTGGAGTTGGAGGAGGGGCAGATTTATTAATTTCCAGGGTTGGGGTTGAATTTGAATTGACTGACGATGAAGAGGAAGAATTCAGTAAAGAAGAAGGTGGAGGTAAAGGTAAAGAATCATTATAACTTTGAGAATTTAAATCATAATCATTTGAGATATAACTACCTCTACTATTTGAATTTTCCAGTAAAGGAGTCAATTGAGAATAGGAAGATCCCGAACCTGAATTAAAAGATCCATTACTTAATAATAAACCAGGTAAAGGAGGGGGTATAGAAGAAGATGAAGGAGTAGATGAGGAAGAAGCAGGATCATGAGAATTTGAATTTAATTTTAAAGGAGATTTATCCGAATTTTTATTTGATTCATTAATTTTTTTACTTGATTCAATTAATTGATTAAAATCATTTAGTATTGGTTGAGGATTAAAAGTTAATAAAATATCACGATCCAAAGGTTTATTATAATCAATTACACCATTAATTAAATCTCTTTCAAACATTCTTTCATCGACATAAAGAGAAGAATTATAATTTTTTGGAACCAAATAAATTTTCATATCTGATTTATAACGAGGTCTTGCCACAATTTTTTTCAAGAATAAATTTGAAGGAACAGAACCTTTTTTACCAATACTATGAATCATTTCATTTAAAAATTCATGATCATCGAATAATTTATAATCACCAGGTTTAGCAGTTTCTAATTTCAAAACCACTGAACCTTCCAAGTTAGTAGTTGTTGATCTAGTAACTCTAACAAGAGTAAATTCACTTAAACCAAACAAGACATGAACTGCAGTTGATAAAGAATTAAAAGAAGGGGTTGAATTATTCTTCTTTTTATTATTAGTATTATTATTAATGGAAGAAGTAGATTTTGAAATTGTTGGAGAAGTTGGAGAACTAATTGAATCAATATCTTTTGAATAATCAACATTATTTAAATCTGATAAATTTTCAACTGATTTTGAATGATGATGATTTGAATTTTTATTAAAATAATTTTGTAAAACTTTATTTGAAGTTTTTGAAAGATTAACCAAATTATTATCAATTAATTGAACTGATTTACTAATTAATTTGCCCAGTTTACCCAGTTTATTAATTGTATGATAAGTATTTTTATTAGTTAATTCTTGATTATTTAATTCAATATTTGGATTAATTTTATCAAAACTAGTTTCACCATTTTCAAAAATCAATTGATTCATATTAATTTGACGATTATGATGAGGAGTTAAAGATTGATATAATTCCATTAAAGAAGGGGCCAAAGTTAATTTAACTCGAAGACCAGCTTCTAAAGATTTTATATGTAATTTTGAATGAGAATTTAATTCATTAAAAAATTGCAGATCCTCATTATCATCCTCATCATCAAAATATTGTTGATTTTGAGAATCAGATAAACTTTTGAGTTTTTTTGGGAAAGATTTTCTTCTTATTGCAATTTGTACCAATTTTTTTTGAGATAATAATCTTCGATTGATTTTACACTTTGGTATTTGTTTTTGTATCTTGCTATTAGTAGTATTAATATTATTGTAATTGCCATTGCCATTGGAATTGGAATTGGAATTGGAATTGGAATTGGAATTGGAATTGGAATTGGAATTGGAATTGG